>CM060858.1:16325631-16460088 GCA_030737845.1 Acorus calamus | reverse complement strand
TGACATTCATTAAAATTTGTGAATCGATATTCAAAAATGTTAAGAAAGCATATAAAAGAGATATAAATCAAGCCAATCCCCTCACCGTCTCCTTTGAGCATTGCTGGAGGAGCAGCTTCTTTCGCATAGAAACGGATCGGCACTGCATTCTCGCGCCGCAGAATTGCCTGACCAGCATACAGCTATAAAAAAGAAACAACTTTTTTTCATAAAAATTACCAATTCTGAGCAAGAAATAATGACCCATCAAGAACACAAAACATCCGGAATTCAGTCTCCTTCAGAAACTTTGTCACAACATAACATCGATTTTTTTGAAAAAAAAAAAAACTATCATTCGATAGAAATCGCATCAGTTGCTTCAGCGAGAGCTTTAATTTACCAAATCCGCTAACAACACAAATCCTCTTCCAAACCATCCATTTCGACACCGCATTATAGTCAAACAAGTTAGGGTTAGGGTTTCCAAGTGCGATCGGTGAAACGAGACGAAGAAAGCACGGAAGGGACCGATCCGGAGCTCGTTAGAAGGGGAAAGCTAAGTAGATCTTGTGATTGTAGGAGAGGTACCTTTTTGGATCGGCAGAGGAGGCGAGAAGTGAACGCCATGACTGGAGGTTTCACGATGGTTTCGTCTCCGATGGAGTCGATCGCCGTCTGGAGTTCTTCGGGTGTCGTCCTTAGAGCCCCCACAAAACTTGGGGGGGGGGGGGGGGGCCTTTCGTAAACTTACTCTAATGCCCTTGTCAATTGGTGATATGGCATCATAGACCCCATGCATCCTTCGTGTAATTATTATTTTAGGAAAATATCATTGAGTCATTTTTATCGATCAAAACTTAGATCATACGTGTTTTTATTTGATTAAAAATAGTAAACATCATCTAATGAGATATATATACTTTTATAAAAAGTGTATATCCCTCAATTTGAAAGTGAATGAATCAATTTTTAGTAAACATAAGAAAAAAAAATAACTAAATATTTATATTATCTAATGAGGTATATTATTCATTGAATTTTTGATGAGGTATATAGGACTGCATTTTATACTGTAAAAAAAAGTGTAACAGTGTTCTTATTTCAGATAGATTTACAATACCAGAAAGCATTCTATCGGAAATTATTTTATCAGGAATCCATTCCATTATACTGTTTGGTTCTCTAGTGAATTTATGCACAAAATCATTTTCCGATTCTTAGAATGAGATAATGAATAATTGGAATCCTTGTATTGCACTTAGGGTTCAATCCCTTTATATACAAGTACACCTAAGATTACACGTGTAATACACTATGACATAACACATATAATTTAACAGCCCCCCTCAAACTCATGGCGAATCATACAAAGTGAGTTTGCGAATGAGGAACTGAAATCGAGGAACTGGATGTGACTTCGTAAAGAAATCAGCAAGCTGCTCTGCAGAGGAAATACGCGAAAGCGATACTGTCTTTGTATGGTAGTGTTGACGAACGAAGTGACAGTCGATCTCAATGTGTTTGGTCATTTCGTGAAATACCAGATTGCTGGCTATCTGAATAGCAGACCGGTTATCACAATAAAGAGCAGTAGGACCAGTCATAGTGACTCCTAAGTCCATCAAGAGACGTCTAAGATGAACAATCTCCTTGGTGGTAATAGCCATGGCGCGATACTCAGCTAAGAGATGATGGAATCTCCAAGAAATATGCAGAACTCAGTGGTAGAGCGTCTCGTGGTTGGATCTCCAACCCAATCAACATCAGTGTAAGCTCTAAGAATCAAAGTGGAAAAGGATGATAGATATAACGATCTAGTGATAGTGCCACGTAAATATCTCAAAATACGCATAAGAGCACCATAATACACTGATCGAGGGGTCGAGACAAACTGACTAACAATGCAAACAGCATGAGTAATGTCAGGTCTGGTGATGCAGAGATACACAAGCTGACCCATAATCTGTCTGTATCAAGTAGGATATGGGAGAAGCTCACCATCTGTCGGACGAAGCTTCACATGAAGCTCGAGAGGAGTATCCGCACTACGGTTATCGGAGAGGGCAGCACGCTCTAAAATGTCAACTGTATATTTTTGTTGAGAAAGCAGGATTCCACGATCACTCTGTGCAATCTCGAGACCAAGAAAGTTGTGAAGAGTACCAAGATCTTTCATCTGAAACTATCGACTAAGGTGATTCTTGACCAGAGTAATGCTGAGACCTGGAGGTGGCTGCATATAGACAATCTCAGATAGGTCATCGTGAAGAAAGACATTCTTCACATCCATCTGAAAAAGAGGTCAACGATGAATATCAGCAACAACAAGGAGAGTACGAACATTGGTCATCTGAGCGACAGGTGCAAATGTATCCTCATAGTCAATTTCATACTCCTGGGTGAAACCGCGGGTAACAAGACGAGCTTTATACCGTTCAATGGACACATCATGACGATACTTGATCTCGAAGATCCATTTGCATCTGATAGGTGTAACATCATCTGGAAGGGGAACAACATCCCAAGTCTGTGTCTGCGTAAATGCTTGAAAGTCCTCTGCCATGGCCTGCTTCCACTCAGGGTACTCGACTGCCTCGCGGTAAGAACGAGGCTCACAGTGAGCATGTATAGCTATGAGATAGGTCTGAAATTGAGGAAAGTAGGTATTGACATATGCAAAACCAAACTGGTCAGGTGATCCCGAGTCGTAACTGAATCGGGAAAGGGGGGTGTCATGCAAGCTGAGGATAACGAGGCAAAGGAAGAAGATCAACAACAGGAGGAGGTACGTCAGACGTGAGGATCGGAGGATCAGCAGAAGTATCTTCAGTAGGGGCAATAGGAGACACACTGGGAGGAGAAGGTTGATTATCTGTAGGAGTGTCAGGTTGTGGCGCAGGGGTAGGAACAGACTCTAGTGTAACAGGTAGTCCAGGAAGAGGAAGAGACGTAATAGAAGAGACCTGAACAAGAGAATGCACAGGAGGAGAGGACGAAGCGGATGAAGAAGAAAAATAGGGAACATCCTCGATAAAGGAGTCATACCAGAGAGGAGGAGGTAATATTGATAAAATGGGCAGAAAGAAGAGCAGCCTCAACCTAGAATGTACTAAGGACTAAAGGGGAAAGTAAGATAGCACATGTCGTTTCAAGAATATGACGATGTTTACGTTCAGTAGCCCTATTTTGCTCATGAGTATAGGGGCATGATTGTTGAAAGAGGGTGCCATGAGAATGAAAAAGAGAACGCATTGTAGAAGAGATGTATTCTCGAGCACAATCAGACTTAAAAGTTTTGATACGAGCGTGAAATTGGGTATAAATCATATTGGTAAAAATCTCATAAATTTTAGGAACGATGACACAATAAATAAATCCAAGTAAAACGAGAGTAGTCATTAATAAAATAAATATAATAAGAAAAACCAATATTTGAGGTTATATGAGATTGGCCTCAAATGTCAGAATGAACAAGCTCAAATGGACTAGAGGACTGATTATTACTATGACTAAAAGGAGTAGCCACAGATTTGGTTAATTTACAGCCATCGCAAATAGAAAGTGGAGAAAAAGCAACACGTCCTAAGACACCAGACTGAAATACTTCTTTGAGACGAGACTCAGACACATGACCTAACCTTCGATGCCACAAGTCGACATCAGCAGTGACACTACCACAAAAGACAGATGGATTAGGAACGGGAAGTCGAAGATACTCCACGTAATAAAGTCCACCAAGCCTACGTCCAACGCCAATCCTCTGCCCTGATCGTGGATCTTGCACAAGATAAGCCAGAGGTGGTAAAGGTAACAGTGAGACCAAAATCACACAATCGACTAATAGATATTAAGATTCATGCAAAGGTCAGGAGCATGGAAAATGAATGGTAATGAAAGGCGTCATGTAGGGTCAGAGGTGGTAGTTATTGATCCACACTGTGTGATGACTAAAGGAGAGCCATCTGCAGTTTGAATCGTGGGTAGGTGTGAAGGGGCCGGTGAGCATGCAGTGAGGACAGAACTGTCCGGTGTCATGTGATGTGAAGCACCTGAATCAAAAATCCAATGAACAGTAGTACCCGATGTAGTAGAGAAAGCAAAGGGAGTAGAAGAACCAGGAGGAGGTTGCTGCACGATCAGCTGATTGAGACTCTCTTAGATACGCCCAAGATGATCTGTGTAGGAAGACGGAGCATCGATAGCAACAGCAGCAGAAGTATAGGAAACAATGGTGCGACGTTGTCCTCTTCCTTTAGGTCCAAAGAGCTTTTTAGGATGAAGCTTCCAACAATCGACAATCGGATGTCCAGGCTTCTTGCAGTGAGCACAAACTTTATTCTTTCGAGAAGAACCTGTGAGAGACGTAGAAGGAGTAGCCACCAAAACACCCTCATAAGTGGAAGATGGAGTGGACTAATGCAATGCAATGGTGTGAAGACGAATCTCCTCAGCAACAGTGGATACCAGTCGAGGAAGTGGATCCCGATGTATGAATTGACCGGTCAATGTGGAAAACTCTGGACGAAGAGCCATCAGATACTGGTACAACTGGCGACAATCACGAAAGGCTTCTCGCTTGGCAGGAGTGGCCATCGGTCCAGACTCAAGAGCACAAAGCTCCCTGAAGTTCGCCCTCATGCGTCCATATAAAGTTTGACCAGATATATCACCTTGAGTAGTAGTCTGAGTCTCGATCAGAAATTGATATACATAATTGATCAAATAAGAGCGTACACGTTTGTCCCGTGTGTGCCAAGTGATATATGTTGGGTCTCAATCAGAAGGTTGCACAGTAAAACCATCAATATAATCGACAAGATCACAATGATCGAGAGCGCTTTGCACCGTAATGTGCCAGGGTGACCAATCATCTGCAGAACTGAGAGAAAAATCCGTCAAGTTTAGAATATTGTCCAGAAAATTCTCAAAACATGCCATCTGAGAGAGAGTAGCAGTATGAGAGAGATTATATACCATAGTAGCCTAAGGGAGATCATCCACCTTCGAAGTGGGTGGCGGAAGAGTATGGTCGTCGTTGGTTTCTGACATTGTGCAAGCTGAGCGGACGCGGGCACATAGAGGTGCTCGCTAGGACGGACTCGGGCACACAGGTGAACTACCATGGAAGACATGAAAAGGTCATTGGCAGGGTAGACCTGAAAAGGTGATGGACATGGTAGACCTGAAAAGGTGAACTACAATGGCAGACCTAAAAAGGTGAACTACCATGGAAGACCTAAAAAGGTAATTGACAGGGTAGACCTGAAAAGATTATTGGTAGGGTAAACCTAAAATGGTGATTGGCAGGGTGGACCTAAAAAGGTGAACTGCCATTGAAGACCTGAAAAGGTAAACTGCCATGTAAGACCTGAAAAGGTGAACGGCCGTGTAAGACCTAAAAAGGTAATTAGCAAGGTAACCTTGAAAAGGTCATTGGCAGGGTAGACATGAAAAAGTGAATTGTCATTGAAGACCTGAAAAGGTGAACTACCATGTAAGACCTGAAAAGTTGAACGGCAGGGTAGACCTAAAGAGGTCATTGGCAGGGTAGACCTGAAAAGGTGATTGGCAGACTAGACCTGAAAAGGTGATTTGCCATGTAAGACCTGAAAAAATAAACGACAGGGTAGACCTAAAAAGGTCATCGGTATGGTAGACCTGAAAAGGTAAACTACCATGGAAGACCTTAAGAGGTGGTCCATTGAGTAGGCCAGAGGAGGGATCCGCAAGTAACACCAGACAAGGTAGTAGGACTAAGTGTCCTTTAATTCCGGGGTGACCTCTTCGCCAAGTTGATTTATTATAATAAATCGGCAATTTTTTTATTGTGAAATGATGGAAAGGAATCGAAAGGCTTCCTCCACTATCCTATTAACCATCATAGGCCTTTGGTGGGCAATCAAATCATCGTAACCCTGAGCCATGCAATACTCCTCGTTGAGCCATGCAATAATGCGTGGTTTTTCTCAGTGCCGATGAGTAGCAGGAGGAGTCAGACCCAAATTCAGAGAAGGTTAGGTAGTCCGGATTCTCATCGGTGCTCAATGTTCGTGTAGAATATGTGAGATCCGACAAGAGCTCCGATTTGCAGTCGTCGTTGGGCACTGGGTCTTCGATTCCAACACGGACTCGGCCGGTATGAATCCCAAGATGCAGTTTCCGTCCATGAAAAAAGGAAGAAGAGGAAGCCGAGGTGACCTCCGACGACTTGCCGTCGCTTGTTCTCCAAGGTCTCCATCCGTGGAAAGAGGAAGAAGAGGAAGCCGAGGTGACCTCCGCCGACGTGTCGCTGTTCGTGCTCTGAGGTCTCCGTTCGTGGAAAGAGCTTGCCGAGGTGATCTCCGCCGACGTGCCACCGTTCGTCCTCCGAGGTTTATGTCCATGGAAAGAAGAAGAAGAGGAAGTCGAGGTGACCTCCGCCGATGTGTCACTGTTCGTTCTCCGAGGTCTCCGTCCATAGAAAGAGGAAGAAGAGGAAGCCGAGGTGACCTCCGTCGATGTGCCACTGTTCATTCTCCGAGGTCTCCATCCGTGGAAAGAGGAAGAAGAGGAAGCCGAGGTGACCTCCGCCGACATGCCGCTGTTCGTGCTCTGAGGTCTCCGTTCGTGGAAAGAGGAAGAAGAGGAAGCCGAGGTGACCTCCGTCGATGTGCCACCGTTCGTCCTCCGAGGTTTCTGTCCATGGAAAGAGGAAGAAGAGGAAGCTGAGGTGACCTCCGCCGACGTGCCACCGTTCGTTCTCCGAGGTCTCCGTCCATGGAAAGAGGAAGAAGAGGAAGCCGAGGTGACCTCCGTCGACGTGCCGTCGTTCGTTCTCTAAGGTCTCCATCCGTGAAAAGAGGAAGAAGAGGAAGCCGAGGTGCCCTCCACCGACGTGCCGCCGTTCATCCTCCGTGGTTTCTATCCGTGAAAAGAGGAAGAAGAGGAAGCCGAGGTGACCTCCGTCGACGTGTCGCTGTACGTGCTCTGAGGTCTCCGTTCGTGGAAAGAGAAAGAAGAGGAAGCCGAGGTGACCTCTGCCGACGTGCCGCCGTTCGTCCTTCGAGGTTTCTGTCCATGGAAAGCGGAAGAAGAGGAAGCCGAGGTGACTTCCGCCGACGTGTCGCCGTTCGTCCTCTGAGGTTTCTTCTTCTTCATCACAGACCTTGTGGTGGTCTTCTTGAGCTCTGCTGGACGGATTCTCCTCGGCGCATCTTCTCATGAATTTGCTTATTATTCGTGACTAGGGACATTGAAGGAGGTCTTGCCCCTAGCATCACCTCGTCATTCAACCTAGATCCATCGATGTCGCTCCTCATCTTCATCGTCTCTTCTAGATCTTGTTTTGGAAAATGGCTTTTTGTCCCGCATCCCACAGACGGCGCCATTTGTGGGAGGTGAAAATGTCCTCCTCCTTGAATCGGTCAAACTCAAGGACGGTCCAGGCTTGGTTTGAGTAGATCCGTGAAGAGACGACGATGAGGGTCCGTAATGGAGGGATTGATGAGGTTTGTCTGGATTGAACCTGATGTAGATCAAGTTGCCTACGTACCCTTGTTTGAGAGATTAAGGCACACGTAGTTCCTTTTTGGTGAGAACCTCCGATGATGAAGCCCAATCTCCATTAAAGTGGGATTTTAGGCTTGAGTCTTGGGTTCTCTTATTTTTTGGGGAAGAAGAAGAAGTATATCTCTCTGTTCCTCTCTCTCTCTCTCTCTCCATCCCCCTCTAACGAAGGGGATACCCTTCTATTTATAGTGGGAGGGGTGAGCCTATTGCCATAGAGGGGTGAGCATATCATGGGATGGAATCTTCCGCGTGGCTCTTGGATTGATCAACACGTGGGATCTGGGGATCAGTGTCTCATAACAACTTTCAGATGGTTTGTTACAACCACTATGTCAGAGAATATCCCGTGGGATTTCTAATATCTCGCCGATGCAGACTCCGTGCTTTTGATTCAAGTCGGACATGAGCTATGCCCCCATTCACCCAGATTTGGTCAGCGTCTGACCAGATTGTTTATTGACCCGTCTTGAGGTGGTGATGTGTTATGACGGAATGCGATTGGCCGGGGCGGAATAGCCTTTTAAACGGGTCCTAAGGTGTGTCAGATTTTGGCTTCTACAATGGGAATCATTGTATTGCACTTAGGATTCAATCCCTTTATATACATGTACATATAGAATTACACGTGTAATACACTATGAATACATATAATTTAACACCGATGTTTAGTTCATACATAGAAAATGATAAATGAATTTGATTTAAATGTCTAAAATATTCTTACTAATAGTCTAATATATATAGATACTTGCAAAATTTATGTATTTACTAATATTACAATTATAAAAAATGAGTAATCTTTTTAAAAATATTTATCAAATGTAAATAAATAAAACAACCAATTATATAATTAAACACATAATAAGAGTAATCTTCCTAAATAAGTTGAATATTATGAACTCCCATAAAACTTTAAACGACTACATATGAATAACCCAAAATATAATATATTTTTTAGAAGACATTATTTAATCCTCTTAAACATCTACTACAACCCAAATTAACCAAGTTGTTCACTAATTAAAATTTATTTACTAATAATTAATTACATAATCCACCTGGATTTTCAGATGAACCGTGAGAAAGAAAGAGAGAGAGAGGAGAATGATTAATTAAAATGTAATTAATTTGTTAGAGGTACAATGGTCATTAAAAAATTAATTACATGATACACCCTCATTTTCAGAATCCCACCAAATTGGTAGGATTTAGATTCCACCGTATATTCTTTCCACGTGGATTTTAAATTATATAGGACCCACATTTTTTTTTCAAAATAACACTAATCAAGCCGTCAATTTTACTCTTCTTCATACCTTGTTTAGTATGGCATAAGCCACTCGAATATAAATAATTATTCTAATAACATAAATAGCTATATAAGTAGAATAAGTCATTTTCTGATTTGTTATTTTTTGTTATTTTGGTTAAAAGATGTAATAATGAAATTTTTATCATTTGATTGACCAAAAATAAGATGATGTGGATAAAATTATAAATAATATGTAGATAAAGATTGATATAAAATGAAAAAATAATTTCATCCCTAACTCCTTAAGTCATCTCCAGCCCTTACTCAAACGGTCAAACCTATATTTAAATTTCTAAGAACCTTAACAAAAAAGTTTTAAAAAAAATCTGGATAAAGTGAAATTTTTTGAAAAAAGACCTAAGTAAACTTAAAACCATGGTTGAAGAACAATATCAAACAAAGACATTACTCAATGTTTTAGTTAATCCTGAATACAATTTTGATTACGCGTGGGAGATGCTCTTACACAATCCAAAAAATCACAAAATGTGTTTCTCAAAAAGAATAACTAAAAATACAACTATAAAGAAAATCACTTATTTTACTTATATAATTTTCTATTTTTAGAATAGTCATCAATCCCAAAATATATTATGTCTTAATTCAAACGGCACTTTAAGTAGAAAAAAGATTTATTTTGTATAATAATTTTTCAAACAACCTTATTTTAAGGCCTAATGTCTTTCCAAATCTTGAATGATGATCCGGATCCGATCGAAGATTACTTTGTGTCGCCCTAAAATAAATCAGGTATGGTTTTCAAGGGCACAAAAAATATCAATTATATATATGATTAAACTAGAATTTGAAAAAATATTTTGGTTGATTTTGCTTTTGAGCAGTCAAATTTGTAAACTTGTTTACAAATAGACCCCCAAATGGATGCATTTTTTTTAAGGCGGGTCATTAGTTAATTATAAAAAATAATTTTTGAGAAATTTAATAAAACATTGCATCATGGATATCTATTTTTAAAGTTTGTCCAAGTGAAAATTTGTTTTTAGAACTTGTTTTCAAACATTGTTTAAGAATTTAGTCACAACTTTTAGTTTTAGTTATAAATAGTTAAAAAGGATTCTTTTTTTTTTTACTAATCTAACAATTATATGTTTCCAAAATACCCCACAGCACATCTCACCACCATGGAATGGCAGCCATTGAAATGGGGCCCGTCTAATCCCACCCACGTATTTTCTTACCCCACCAAGCAATAAAAAAAAAAAAAAAAAAAACCGGTGTTTTGCTATCCCCACCAATTCGACCCGTTCGACCGGATTTGGTCGCCATTTCAGGTTTCGCGCGACCGAAACTGGTCGAACAGGATTTGTAATAAAATTTATAATTTTTTTTTTTGAAAACATAATCTCACGACGTGTATCCTCCTTAAATCTTTCATATCACTCCAAGTCTGAGTTGTAATGTAGGGAGAATAAATCATTATTCTTAAATGTAGAATATAAGAACAATTTTTTTTACATAGGTTACAGACAAATTTCAAAAGTCAAATATAAAATGTGTTTGAATCAACTGATATGTTTTTTGTTTTCAAACAAAAATTCATCTTAACTATGAATTCAAACGAAACTTAAAAATGATATATATTTGTCTAATAAGATATTTTTCTATAAAAATTTGAATTAATTGAAAGTATATCTACTTACATTTTTTTTAATCCCTTAGTTGTTGTTTGGATGAAAGAATAAATGTAGAATATGATGGATAAATCCAAAAATTAATTTGTTTACAAAAAATAAGTAGATATAATTCTGAACCCTGTTCGACCCATTCCGATCGCCCAAAACCTGAAATGACGACCCATTACGGTCGCCCAAAACTTGAAATGGCGACCGGATTCGGTCGAACGGAATCGGTGGGAACAGACAAACACCGTTTTTTTTTTTTTTTTGATCGGTGGGATTGGAAAATTGTTTGGTGGGGATAGACGGGCCCATTGAAATGTTGTCAAACAATATTATTCAAATTTAAATTTAAAATATTGATCGAATTATCATCACCATTGATGCATTTAACAAAGATGATATAACTATTCAGAAAGCAAGAAACCACCAAAACAAAAACAAAAATCAAGTAAACTGTAGACTATATATAACTTGAAAACAAAGTTACAATAGTCCGAAAGATAGAGTGAGGAGGCAGAGAGTAGAAACCACAAAAATTGTCAATGGAGTTCAAAAAAGGAAAGCTGATATCAATGTCTGTCCCCAATTCCAATGGTCGTTAATTAAAGAGGAAAGGAAAGCTAAACAAGTTTAAATGAAATTCCTTGTCAAGAAATCAAGTTTAGATGAAATTCCTTGTCAAGAGATCGCGCATCAACCATCTTTTCATCATGGAAATCTTTCCTGCAGAAAATGAAAAAGCAGAAAATTATAGAACATTTTAAACACATTGGGAGATCTGAGACAATAATGCTGAATATGCAAATCTGTAAGTCTAGAGGAGTGATTATCAGATCATTTCAGTAGTGTTAGAAATACCATATGAAGCAAGCAAGAAACACTTGACATAATAAAGAAAATCACAAAAAACAATAATATCAATGCATTTTGATGCCAAAATTAAAAGATGGACCCTTAAGCTTTTAAACGAACCTTTAGCGCCTTTGCAATGCCATCAGCAAATTCCTGGGTGAACTCTGTGACTTGGCCTTTTGCGAGTTCAAGCAATAGCTCTTCGTCATACTTGGGAATATTGTCTTTGCGGATCCCAAGCCTGATGTATTACTCGAAATAACAGGAAAAGAAAATAAGTAGGGTTCCTCTCATATTCATGACACAGGCACTGAATTGGATATTTCAGACCTTTGACATTAATAGCAATGATGCAGTCATGTACAGCTAACAACCATATACAACATCGCAACCAATTCCATTACTAGCAAAATGTGAATTTGGTTGTCATGATAAACTGGTATGATGTTCTAGATTTGCATCAGAAAAATTGTCCAAAGTTTGGGGATGTACATTGGAATTTTAAAAAGTGACGTATGAGACAACATAAAAATACTGGCAAAGAAAGGTGAGTAAATTTGTGAGAATGATCAGTGTCTGTTTACCATATCATACACACAGTATATTTCTAAATTGTTGAATCAACAGTCAGTAGTAAATAATAAATAGTTCATTGCATCATTCAGTTTCCAGGGTGATGCTTACATCTCACCAATCTTATCAAGCTCTGCTTTGAGGAGAGCCATTCCCTTCTTGTCATCCCTTAAAAGGGGCTTCTTAATTTCCTTCTCTATTTTCTCCAATGCATCAAACATCATAACTTCCGCACCAAAATCATCAGGAATTGCATTCCTATAATACAATTCAAATAAGCCCACATAAAGATACACATGTTAATGAGAATATTTTTCATCAGCTGATAAGGCATAGTTTTTATGGAGGACAATGAGACCAATCATTTAGATATAAAAGAAGTGGGTATGTTGTATAATGCTGCTCACAATAATGCAATGAATCAACAGGGTATTCAGCATAAGTAGCACAAGGTGTCAATTAACTGTATTCAACGAGAACATCAATACAAGTAAAAAATGCCATTGCCAATAAGCCTATCACATTGACACTGCCATACAATAATTTCCTAGTGAAAAACTGACTTTACAAAATAGAGGATTTTTTTTAAAAAAAAAGAAGAAGAATAGTATTAGTTTGTCTTTCATGTACAGAGGTGCTAATATCCAACATAGGTTGATGCTAACGAGATGTTTCTGGAAAAGTGAAGTGTGTTTGTAGTATAGGTGGCAAGCCAAAACATGCATTCAATGTGTTGGCACTTGGCAGAGAAGGCCAAAAAGGGTGCAAGTGGCAACATCCTGCAAAACCAATGTACCTGACCACTAATGTAACCATATTATCATCCAATAACCAAATCATCATGAAAAGAGGAATCAGAGCATCAAATTGATAAAATTGCTGAAACTCCTCAGTTATACTATACATGTTATCCATGTAATATTAAAAAGGGAAAAATTCAAATAACCCCCGGTAAATTGCACAAAATCCATATAACCCCTCACTTGTTCTTAAATTCATACAACCGCCTAAAAACACCTATATAAATCCAAATAGCCCATGAGTTTAACTCCAGTTGACATATGATAAATATTTTGCAAATATTCCATTTGGTTAACCCTGGTTGAAAATATAGTATAAAAAATAAAAAAATCCCTTACAATGTGTTAAAAATGCAAAAAATTATCTATAAATGATTATTTTATCCCTCTGAATAGATTATAAAACTCTATTCGGAGTGGTAAAATCATTATTTATAGAAGATTTTTTATATTTTTAACACATTATAAAGGAGTTTTGGTATATAGTGTTTTTAGTCAGGGTTAACCAAACAGAATATTCACTCATATGTCGACAAAAAATTAATTCAAGAGGTTGTTTGGATTTATATAAGTGTTTTCAGGGGATTATATGGACTTCATAAAAAGTCAGGGGGTTATATGGATTTTGGGCAATTTACATAGGGTTAAATGGATTTTCCCCTATTAAAAAATAAAGATGTGGTAACGCAGCTGATTTAATTGATTTTCTACATGAATTCAACTCTAACAGAAACTAAGCCAATTACTGACACCATTTTCGAACACCATACATTGGTAAAAAGAGGGACTTCATATTTTATTACTCAACGGAGACCAATGAAACATGCTAACACCTAATATCTATAATAATCAGCTTCACGTTGAAGAAAACAAAAGGAACATAGAGACAAGGAAAAATAAATATAAACATTTCTCAAGTTGCAAACAAGAAAGTTCAAGCATATACCTAGAAACGTTGTGCCAAGTTGAAGAGATGGCCAAAAAAAATAAACAACAACGTTCAAGAGGATACCGAGCATAATGAGGCAAAACAATACATACCTGATGCGTATATCTTGCACCGCCAACAGATATGTTCGCATATCTGGGATTTCCTTTGTTTTCTCCTCAATAATGTTGATTTCACGCTGTGGTAGAGAGAGCCAGTCTGTCCTGCATTTGTTTTTCAATTGCATTAATTCCTTTAGGCGTGATAATGCAAGATAACAATCAATGTGGTAAAGTTTGATGATTGCAATGTTTTAAATATCGATTATATAGATATATCGAAATCGGCCCCAATCGTACATCGATTGCCTCTTTTTTTCCGAAAAAAATGGAAAAAAACATGAAAAAACAGCAAAAAAAAGAAAAGAAAATTGTGAAAAAAGGAAAATGAATAACAATAATTTAAGTTATTAATATTTTACAATGATGTTGGTTTGAAACTACAACATAAAACTACAAAAGTGAAAAAAATATATTTAAATAGATAATCCATTGCATTGGTCACAAAATCCCCTCCATGGGTTCTACTTAATGGTGTGCCATAACCATAAGAGGTGCCACCACAATCTCATTATATGCAATAATTGTGTGTGCATATAAATGAAAACAGTGATTCTTCTAGCTAAACTAATAGTTCTAATATGCATTTTACCAATATCTTCTAGAATTAACAATGTGCAGCACATGGTGTCCAAAATATTGTGGGGTGTCTATCTGTCACTAATTCACATGCAGCTTTAGTTAGCAGCATTATCAGTTACAATTTGAACAATATTTTCTTTTCCAATAATATTTTCAATAACATCATTTATTTCTTTAAACAAATATATTGGAGTGTGTGAATATGCATATGCACCAATTGATTTTAAAAACATGATTCTTTTTGGAGGATTAACTAAAAAGTTAATTAATAATCTTTGTCTCGTGTCTGTCCATCTATCACACATTAATATACAACCATATGTTTTCCAATGTCCATTATGTGTATCTAAAATCTTACGAGTTTCTCTTACCTCCTCTTGTAAATATGTTTCACTTATCCCATGCATCGATGGTGGGGCTAAACCAGACCCAAATCTACCTATTGCTTCTAATGCAACATGAAAAGAACGTGAAGTTAATGCATAAAAAGATACAGCTAAAGTGATTGCCCATTTAGCTATCTTTTGAATTGCATTTTTTCTTTTTCTTTTTTTAACCTATTTTCTAAAGTTGTTTGTCCAGGGCCTCCTCTTAATCTTTGGCCAACTACATCTTTAACATTACCTCTACAAAATAAGTCCATAGGACCCCTAGTGTTTTTCCTTATTTGTTTGGGTGGAGGAGGCCTTGAACTAGGACCACCAATTTCTGTTATATCATCATCACCATGTGGCTGTTCATCTCCTATGTCTCTAACAAAATCTTCAGAATAAAATTAATTTCTTCTGCGTTTATTTTCAGATTTTTTATTTCTTTTCTAATTTTTAGTGTTGTTTTAAGGCATGGTTTAGCATTGGCTCCTAGTGAATGCAATGTGTTCTTTGAATCTGGTTATGCCACCACTACATAAATTTAAGCAAAGTAAATATTTGACAATATGTTTTTCAATAGCACTTTTATATTCTCCATATTTCCATGCAATGTTTTTTGTATTAGCTGGTCTTAGATTAAATGAACTAGCTCCAGAAGAAAACATTTTTTGAGGATTTTTTAGGTGTCCAAAAATTAAATATTGATTATCTAATTAAGTGGATAATGCTATTTTAACTACTTTCTAAAAAACTCTACCAAGTGCAAAGAATAAATACCTCTAAAAATAATAAAAAAAAATAGAAAGAGAAGTCCTCCACCAAAAGCCTCCAAGAACTCCACCAAAGTCCTCCAAGTAGTCCACCAATATCTCCACCAAGAAAGGAAATTTTTGGATTTTTGAATTTTTTTTTGTGGATTCTTTTGGTATTGAGGGATTTTGGGAAGAAATTATTTGCAAAATGAGAGAGTAGAGATTGTATGAGAGTGATTGAATGGAAGAGAAGATGTTTGTTGAGTTGTGGTGAGAATGGGGGTTTGGGGGAGTATTTATAGGATTAGGGAAAGGAGAAAAATAAAAAAAATAAAAGTTCTTGGGGGGTTTATGCCAAAAAAAACCCCAAACGGCTATATAGCCGTTGAGGTCCCAACGGCCGAAAATTTTTTTTAAAAAAAAATTTGATCGATGATATATCGTTGACGCCAGCGATTTTCGATAAAACGCAGTGAAATCTGTTGATTTTCGCGATTTCGTCGGCGATTTCGATATATCAAGATCGCAATCTCAATTTAAAACAGAGGATGATTGCTTCATTGGAAAGCTCAATTTAAAACAGAGGATGCTTGCTTCATTGGAAAGCCATAATCGCTTGCATGGCCATTCAATCTACTTTCCTTGCTGATGAATCAAGTTAATTTTTCATAAAGTTAGATAAAAAAAATCTGCAAGACATACCAAAGAGATCTATTCATGATATTGCAAAAAAATATCTCCATTATCACAAGTCTTGTATAATTTGTCATGCTTTGAAGAGCAACCTAAGTAGCAAGTAGAAATTGAATACATTTTTTTTCTGAAACAACAGCAAGAAACAAAAAATCATAATAATTGCTTGGGCACATAAGCAAACTTGAGAAATTATTTTTTTTTAAAGTAATTAAAAATACCACATTGCAATGAATTTTTTTTTTGGTTTAAAAGAAAAGTAAGTTTTATATTTTGAAATATCTACTATCTAGATGAACTTACTGTAAAGAAAAAAGTGACTTACAACAGATCAAGTATAAGGAAATTCATGGCAGACAATATAAAAATATATTTAAACTGATATAAATTAAACAACTTGGAAGCATAACACTTGTAGCAAATGCAATGTGCCTTACTTCTCTATTATTGTCTTCATAACCTTAGCATACTGAGCCATTGCAGCAGGATCGTCTGGATCTATAGTAATCTTTTCCTTCCGAAGTATCCCGAGGGCAATCTCATATTTCCACTTATCATCACAAAACGTTTCCCACCAAAACCCTATAGAGATTCAAAGAAAAGAAATCATTAGCAACAGAGAACTTATTGTTGCACAAAAAATACACTCTCTACTTGGTTAAAAAGAAGACAAAAACATAATCTCCAGACTTTGCAAGTACAATTTAGAATTCCATGGATCAGTGGGCCTACAATGGTACAAGGATCATCATTAACAAAGGAAGGTAAAATTTTTAGTTGGTGCCATAATTAAATATTTTTAGATGCAATATCATTTGAGTTTTGACTGAACATTAAAAGTATGGTACACCTGGAGGAAAATTCTCAATTTTGTTTACGGAACTTTCTTTACGACTTTATCACTATCTAGCAGATGCATGCCAGTGATTGTTGACTTAACCAAAACCTTAGCAATCATCAACCACAATTAAAAAAGAAGGAAATTACTTTCTACTTGAACCTCAGACAGTTCGCAAATCTCAAGGCATGGGGAACGCATACCACTCTTATATTTCAGAAATGGGAAAAAAAGAACCAGCACTATCATACCCAAAATCGACAAAATTTGGAAAAAAACAAATTTGAATTGTAATTAAAAAAGATCTCATAAATGGGTAAGATTCCTGCTTCCTTGTGGCTCCCTAATTTCATTGCTGTATGCCATAATACATGTATCAGTCTCTGGAGCATTTCATAGTCCTTGATTTATTCAATCTTAGATGTCATGGATCACATTTAAAAAGCAAATAGCCTTCAAATCTTATGACATTCAAAATTCTGGCTACTAGATTACTCACTCATGGAATTATTTTGTGTCAAACCACTAGCCAAAAAACCCTGCTTCCCCCTTCCAAAAGAAACCCCTTCACGGCCTGCCATGTGAAGCGTGCCATTTCAATATGAAGATAAAAAAAACAAGACATTACTCTGTGAAGAACCTCCCAATGTTTGAGGCTCATGCCTCAATGACCTAGGCACCTTTTTGAAGTGACTGAAGGCCAAATGCACCATCAGTCAATCACCACGTAGGCGTGTCTCAAGCATTTTTTCTAATAATATTCTTTGTTCACAAGAACAAGCCTTCTGCATGGTGGCTTCGCTCTTGATGAACATAACGCAAGTACACAACGTATACAAATGCCAAAACTGTATAATGCCAGTTAGGAGATTTGGTAGTTTGATATTCATTAAAATATAGTTACTTTCATAAATGGTTCTTTTCCTAATGCCAATTCATAAACTACAATAAAAAGAAGAGAAAAATGTATATAACCCCCTGAAAGTTTGCTTATATTCATATCGAGTCCTCTTTTTTTCGAAAATCAATTAACCCTCTAATTGTTTGGGTTACATCGAGATACCCTCCTACCATTAACACTTTGAAACTGGGTGTAGATAACTTAACCACACTTGTTTAAGTTAGTTTTTTACCCTAGTCATTTCACTCACTTCTTAGGGAAAAATGCATATAACCCCCTTAAAGTTTACGAATATCCATATTGACCCCTCAATTATCTGAATATCCCCCTATATTTTATCATGGATAAATATTTACATCTGAATTATTTCTGACAAAATTTAAGGAATATATACTAGGTATATATATTCTATCCATCTAAAGGTGTTGCAAATGTGTTTATCCAAAAATTTCATGAGATTTAAGAAAAATTCACAATATGATCCCTCTAAATAACCAAAATATATGCCATCCATAAAAAAATAGCCTACTGTATTTCTTCTTCAATGTATTGTATATTGTTAGGTTAACCACACTCAAGTTTTAACTAGGTAATGGTAGGGGGTGATATAAATTAAGCGAGTAATTTCTTCATAAAAATGAGGGGTCAATATGTATATTCACAATCT
This sequence comes from Acorus calamus, assembly GCA_030737845.1. Taxonomy (NCBI): domain Eukaryota; kingdom Viridiplantae; phylum Streptophyta; class Magnoliopsida; order Acorales; family Acoraceae; genus Acorus; species Acorus calamus. Next base: position 16,441,530 of record CM060858.1, on the reverse strand, counting down.
TTCAAGAGAATATATATTTTCAAGGTGATAAGTAAGGAATGTTCCATGAATATTCTTTCTAAAAATTAATGGTAATTTAACTCAAGGTTTTTTTTTGCTTAACCAGAAAAACTTTCAAGGGGTCATCAGAATTTTCAGGAAAAAACAAACAAACAAACAAACCAGGTGGATATGAATATTAGCTAACTTTCAGGGGGATATGTGCATGTTCCCTAATAAGAATGACACCTGTCTCATGAATCAGTATTCAAAATAAAAGAGTACAACCAAGAAGATTTCTGGAAGCATTTTCGTATAAAAACGTAAGATTGCCTGACCAACATACAACAAAAAAGAAACAATGTTTTTTTTGTAAAAATCACCAATCATCCGATTCTCCCCTCACTGGAATTCAGTCTCCTTCTCACAACAAAAGAAAACTCTCGAAAGAAGAAAGCATCATTTCTGCGAGGAGGAGGTTTTCAACTGCGACTGGTTTTCTTAAGTAGTATATGGTGGGAAGGTACCTGTTTGGACGTATCTGGAGATTTCAAGATGGTTTCGTCTCCGAAAGAGAAAATGTTACCGCTTACTTACTCCTTATAAATAAAAGTATAAAAGTCCAATACTGCATTGCCTCCAGATATCAAATTCCTCGTTGGTTTCACTTAGGGTTCATGTAATACTTCATAAAATTTCATTTTACATGGAAAAACTTTTTTTGGAAAAGAAACATTTTTGATGTTTTTTTTGAAATCATTTTACGAAAAAAAATCATCGTTTGTTTTCCGTAAAATGTTCATGAAAATTTTCTAGTGTTTGGTTCTATAAATTCAAAAAATATTGATTCATATGAGCATTAAAACGAAAAGAAACTTGCATCCCAGATTCAGAATAACAATACCTACCTATTGAACCTTATTAGTCATAAAAAAAGTCTAACACAAAAGTTCCATCTACGAAAACCAAGGAATTCAAGAGAAATCTCTAAAAACCTGAAAAAGTCAAATCCATTGTTGACGCAATGCAATTAGCGAGAAAAGATCTTGCACTAATACAACGAGAAGATATTCAAAGAATAAAAGCTGCCTCTCTACTAGCCTTCATTCGCTTCATAAAGCTCAAGAATTGTCTCGATCGCTTTTAGAAATCAGTTGCTTCAATTTGTCCATCTTGGACTCAACAGACCACCTCTAGCTTTAATGAAGCTAGAACTTTCAATTTCGACACCGCATTCAGACCCAAAATATTTTGTCATTAATAATTGGTTCCGTCAATCGTGCAAGTTCAACAGGCTTGTGAGATAGGCTCGTCCTTCACGTTGCCTAAAAAAAAATTTAGTGCATTGACTAGAGGTATCTTACCTGAAACTCATTATATGCATCATTATCCATCGTAATCATCCTTAATGATCTCTTGATTTGACTAACTTAGCTTGAGTGTCCTCAAGGAATCTGTGCATAGTACATTGAATTTTTCACTTACGCTCGAGTTGTAGTTAAAGAAGTCTTGGTTTGGTATAAAACGAGCATTGTTGGGGTCCATCGGAAATTATTGTTCATCTTTTTGGAATTGAAATCTTGTGATGAGGGTGACTAATCATATATTTTTAAAAAGAGACATTGAACATGCGGTAAGTTTTCAGATTGTTTTCAAATAGCACAATATGCGTTCCCATGTTATTTGCTATAACATTTTAAAACAACAATGGATTTTTTTTTAAACACACACGAGGTGGCATAATGAGAATGAGCTTGGACCAATTCAAAATTGAATCTTAAGACTTACGATTAGAAGGTGGCATTTATTAGTGGATTTTTTTATACCAGTTGACGTGTCCTTTGGTTCAAAGATTTTTCCTACACAATAATTGATGACCAATTCAAAGTTAAATCGTCACCTCCGAAAGGGAAATAACCTTAATGAAATTATCCTACACACGCTTACAAAAAAAATTACGTGGCTCAATGTTATCTTATAAATAAAACTGATTCATTAAAATCCAATACTGCATTTGTGAGTCTAACATTGCATTAATAAAACATACCATCCAGATTAAAAACTATTATATATCAAATTCCTCGTCTGGAAAAAATTAGAAAGAGAGGTATGATCTTTTTTGTGCTCTAACAAAAAAATTCATCTAACGGCGTAAACTTTTTCACAAAACGATTTTCTGTTGACTTAATTATCAAAAAAAAAACTTGTTACTTAGTTACGAACTTAACTTAATCAAATAGTAAATATCTACCTTACTTCAAAAAAAAAACTGTGTTATGAACTTTGTGGTTATAGTGGTAGTGGTGTGAGGGTCTGGGAGGCCTCTGTTGTTGTTGCTTTGTCTTTTTCTTTATCTAAAATATGAAGAGGGACAAGTTAACTTTAAAACATCATAAGGGAATTTGTTTCCTGGTTTTTCATTACATAAAGCATGTACCATTTGAGCAGAATAAATCCAGAATAAATCTGGAGTGACTTACATTTTTTTTTTTTGTTTATTGTACTTTTGTATTGTGAGGCTTTTTTTTTTTTGCTCTTCGAACGATCCTTTTGCTTGTGTTACTACAAGATCGAACATTTTCTTAATGTCGATATATATTGCCTGCATGATCAGTTGATTGACCTGTTAAATTAGGCTTGGCAATTTGGTAATGGAGGCGTGAATTGTCTAGTGTTGAGATATGGTTCACAGTTTTCACCTTCAGTTCTTCATAACAGATTCACAACAAACATAGATGCCCGTGATTATCTTAGTTTCCTTATTCTTCCTTCTCAGTTTTTCCTCCTTTAAACATGTAAAAATAATTACCTTTCAAGTTACTGTCAATAGTGAATCTTTTTACACTCCTCATATCACCAAAACCACAACGAAAAATAAATGTCTTATACTGAGAAAATGCTTTCTCAATACCATTAAACTTCATCCCAATAAATCAACTCTTCATTTGCTTCATAATGTCTAATGTCTTCAACTTGTTCATCGAGGTTTACTTCAGCTTGGAGTTTAGTATCAATGCTCTCTTTAATTTGTTTTAAATCATTTATCTCCGTTGGGTCCATGACCACCTGTGATTTAACTGCGACATTTAAGAAAGTATATACTGATAGCGAGAATAAGTCATCAACCGCTTCCACATATGAAGGGTTGAACAAGTCCAACACAAGCCACTAACGTCCCCATGCACGCCATGCACTCAATCATATATGTAACAAACCACCACTCAATACTAACTCTTGTAACTACTCCTTTGTAGCATCTGTAATGATATATATAGAATAATAAAATAGACCACCAAATGTGTGTGGTTTGCAAACCAATTCACTGTAACCAAGTTCTTTATGGTATCAGAGCTTGAAATGTCCATCGACTGTTAAAAATCATTTTCCTCCTACTCATCACCCACTCTTCTTCTCTACTCCTCCACCCATTTTTTTTCCATGGACAGCTTGACCACCTCTGGCACTACTGTGCCTACTCTCACTGGCTTTTTGAAAATAAGCCTTAATCGGACTAACTATCTATTGTGGTTAGCCCAAATTACTCTCATCCTCAATATAAAGGGATTGATGGGAATCGTCGATGGTACCATTAAGTGTCCATCCCAATTCAAGGTCAGCGCCGACAACGTGGTGACCGTCGATCCCAACCCAGCTTATGCAGACTGGATTAAAAAAGATCAACTTGTGTTGAGTTGGATCAACAACTCTCTCACACCATCAGTTCTCTCCACCGTGGTCCGATTCCGATCAGCCCATGAAATGTGGGTCTCTCTTGAGAATTGATATGCTTCCCAGTCCCACAATCGGATCATGTATTTACGAAATGAGTTGTTCAACACCAAAGGTGAGGGACTCTCCATCACAGACTTCGTCGATAAAATTAATCACATTGCAGATAATCTCGCGCTGGCCGGGAAACTGATCGATGATGATGATCTCATTTCTATCATCATGAACAACGTTGGGCCGGCGTTTGAAGCCACTGTGAGCTCCGCGCAAGCTCGTGATACGCCAATCTCCTACGATGATCTCGCGTCTCTCCTCCTCGGCGCAGAAATGCGGTTGAAGGGTCGATCATACCCTGCTTTTGATGCCTCCCCGACTACCCTTTATGCACCAAAGCATCCCACCAGCCGTGGCACTTTCGATCGCAACCGAGTCAACACCTTCCGAGGTCGTGGACGTGCGCGCACCTCCTCTTCCTCTTCATATTCTCCTGCCACTCCGCTGCCTCCCGGAACCCCGATATGTCAAATCTGCATTCGCCCTTGCCACACAGCCATTGACTGCTACCACCGCATGGACCAGGCTTATGAAGGACATGTTCCAACCAAACAGCTCTCAGCCATGATCGCCACCGGATCCACCCCCGCTACCACCTCAACCACATGGGTCGCTGACACCGGAGCATCCAACCACATCACCAAAGATCTGGCAAACCTCACTGTCCATGACTCCTACCAAGGAAATGACAAAGCTGCTGTGGGAAACGGTGCAGGTTTAACTATATCCCATATTGGCTCATCTACTTTGCCCCACCAATCTTCAGTTTTTAACCTTTCTAATGTCCTCCATTGTCCTGATATTTCTACTAACCTACTTTCTGTTCATCAGTTTACCCGTGACAATAATTGTGTATTTGTCTTCTCTCATAATTCTTTCTGCATCAAGGATCTAAAGACAGGGAAAACGCTTTTCCATGGATCGAGTAACAACGACCTCTACCCTATCACCATTCACCATCAGATCTCTAAAGCCAAGTGTCGCCCATTTGCTTTCCTTGGTGCTCGTGTTGCGGCTCAAATCTGTCACTCTCGCCTTAGACATACTGTTTTCCCCCTCAACTATTGCATATGCCACCGAAAAGAGTCCACTGTTTCCATCCATTGTTGTTGTTGCCAATAGGAAACCCAAATACTTACTTTTCAGATGACAACCATCAAGGCCTATGAATGGTCTACAACCACTGATGAACCCTGAGCTACAGGCCTTGAAACACACAAAAAAATCTCTCAAAAGAATAGTCTACATCATCAACTGTGTAGTGAATAACACTACCCTCATTTCTTTTCAATAATTCAGCCCTCATAAAATGTACTAGAGCATATAAATCCTCATGGGATCCCCAGATCTTGAAATTTCCTTTATCTTTTCCCCTCCAATACCTATGATATGACACATTATCAAGCCCATATGTCTTCTACAACCTCCTTTTGATCTGCGTAATGGAAATATCACCTTCATGCCTTAGCCACTCAACAATTTTATTTGAAATCCACTTAGCAGAGGCCATGCTAGTACCTTTCCTGTTCATGAAGGAACATGTGTGTGTGGGGTTATGGATCTTGATTTGGAAGGTCACCTTGTCATGCATAACTGAGGCATGAATCCTTCAAGGGCATTTTGGATTTGCACACTTGGCTGTTACTCTTGATGGCTCAATTCTAACATATTTAACAGAAAATTCTTTTTTAATGGCATGTTGCCTCAATGCATCTCTGAAACAATCAATATTCTAAAATTTGATTCCCACATTGATGGTGGGATCCTTTACATCATGATGATCAAATGGACCATCATTTTCAGTCACAAACTGTGCAGTGTCAGAGCTATACAACTCATGATAGCTTGACTCACTAGAAACATTCTCATAGGCTTCATCTACTTCCCCCACCTCTGCCCTCTCCCTATCAGACCCCTCTGTATCTTCTGCTTCATCTGCCTGCATATCACCCATTTCATCTGCCATAACTGTTTGCCCTGTCTATTGGTTCACCAACCTCAACATCAGCATTATTCCCCTCCACTGCATCATAAAAAATTGCATCCTCAAACACGACAGGATTGCAATCACCCATACCACTGTCATTGTCATTATCACTATCAGTATCATCTGAACTGCCCTCTGCAACTCTTTTTTCCCCTTCAACCTCATCTGGAGTGGGTAAAACATCAAAATTGACTTCCACATTCTTCTCCAATGTTATATAAACATCTATTTATTTGCTATTTTTATTAATAATAAACATTCTCATGAAATCAATATCAGAATCAAGTAAGGCATACTGATCTTCATCTGAGAACTTGTATGACATAATCATATGATCATCTAGACCAGACTGCATGAACTTATCAATTTTCAAAAGTATACCATCCATGTTACAGCAATCCTTGTCTACCATGACCTTCTTTTGCCTACCTAACCTATATGCCCTTTTTCCTGACTCCTTTTCTGGCTTTCAAAATCCTCCATATTTAAACACTATGTTAATATGAGTGTTATCTTCTAACTGCATTTAAAACAACGACATCCACATTCATAAATTCCAATACTATTGATATGTTATCAATGAAATATTATTTACATACATAGCATAACAATACAATCTCTACAGCATAACAAAAATAGCAATTCAATCATTTATAACATTCACAATCTCCATAGCATAACAACATCTCTCAACAAGTTCTACACATCAAAACAGAACATACATAAAAAACTAGATTCCACATTGATAATTTCAAAACATTATCACATTGACAACCTCTAACAAAATTTCTTGAAAACCTAAACAATATCCACATTGATAAATTCCATAACAGGAAACCTAAACTCAACATCTTGCCTCAAATAAGCAAATGAAAGTCAAATTAAAGGGATTTATTTACAATGTTTGTGTCTAAGAAGATAGGATCATCCATACTCGTCCTCGACAAGCGACTGGCCAGACCACGAGGAACAAGACGCCCATCATGAGTCCTCACTACGCTCCTCAGTGAGTGTCTATGCCTCCACATTGTCGAAAGACATGAAGGATTTAAGGTTTCAAGAGGGGATTTTCAATTTTCAACAGGGGATCAACTGGTTCTAGGGCTAGGGTTTGCTCAGTTTGTGGGGAAGAGGGGTTTTGAGAGTGTTTGGGGTTTTCTATTTTTTTTTCTTCAGATTTTGGGTTAGGTTAGTCAGGGGTAAAAGAGAAATTTCATGGGGTCTGGTTATGGTTTTAATTGTGGTTGGGTTAGTCAGGGTAACAGAGACAGACGGAAGGGCACAGATGCAATACAAAAGAATTTTTCAGGGGTATAAATGCAATTAGCATTTTAAGGGGGGTATAACGCAAAATATCATATTTACCAGGTGTATAAATGCAAATATCCCTTTAAATTATAATGTGTTGTAAATACATGCATATTATTATAAATACATGTATAGGGGTGTGTTGTAAATACATGCATATGAATGTGCATGTAATTGTAGATGCATGTAATTATGGATGACCTATTGGTGCATGTATACATTAGTGTATCAAATTAATTGTAAATTCATGTATGATGGAAATACATGAATGAATCATTATGGTTATTTCCCCTATAAATAGAGGGCTTGTAAAACATGAAAGGCATGGAAATGAAAATAAGAATCTCTTGAAGAATAGTTCTCTATAATCTCTTGTGTTTATCTTTCTCTTTTGCCTTTTTTTTTAAAAAACGTTATCAGCACGAGAAGGCTCTCAACAAGATAAATTTGTATTTTTTTGTGGGTTTATGATAATATATGATACAATTTTTTTTTGTCACATTATCCACGTCTAAGTGATAGTCACATTTTTTAAAAATGTTCTTTCACAAGTTCCAGCATCATTTTTGAAAAAAACATCTTCAAGATACTTGGTTATGTAATTTTCAATTGATTTGCCCTATGTTATTTTTTCTATATATATAGTATTTGAGATCATCCCATGAATACATGCTAACCGAAAAATAAGTTATGTAATTTAATGTTTTATTTCTCATGGCTTGTTGATTTCAAATAGAAATAGAAATCTAATTAGCATGTTATATTAATTTTTTTTGTCATAATCCACGTTATTATTTAGTTTATATCCATGCATAAGGTGATAGTGATAACAAAACATGGGTTTGATAGATGCATGCTATATACATGTGTTAAGATGATAATGTAAGGTCCTGTTGTTTAATGGTTTTCAAAGTCGTCATGTTTTATTTATTTATAGAATTTAATAAAATTGTAATCTTCCCCATATCACCAAATAAATTGTTTACCAGTGTTTTTTTTTCTTTTCTTTTAGTTATATATATATATATATATATATATATATAAACACTAAGTTAGAATTATAAAACTCATGTGCAACTTTTGATTATGCATTTTTTTTCTCTAAAAACAAAACCTATCTATGTGATTTTATAACCCTTCCGAGATCTTCAACAAAATTAGATTAAAATTTCCTTGCAGTGTGTATTTATTCTTCACATATAATTGATAATTTGAATCTTTCGTAATATAAAGAAATGAATTAATTTTGGGCATGTTATTATTGAATGTTTCATATTATATTCAATGTTTCATTATCATATTGCTTATGTATTGTTATTATTATTATTTTTCTAATTATTATGTATTTTGTCAAATAGTATGTCGAACCTCTCGAAACTTGAATTTGTCGCTCTTGACATCTCGGGCAAGAACTATCTATCATGGATCCTCGATGCAGAAATTCATCTTGATGCTATGGGTTTGGGAGACTCAATTAAAGAAAAAAATATAGCATCTGCACAGAATCGTGCAAAAGCAATGATTTTTCTTCGCCATCATCTTGATGAAGGTCTAAAAAGTGAATACCTTACGGTCAAAGACCCACTTGTCCTTTGGACTTCTTTAAAAGAAAGGTATGACCACCAGAAAACAGTAATCCTTCCAAAAGCTCGTTATGATTGGATGCACCTGAGGTTGCAAGATTTTAAATCTGTTAGTGAATACAACTCGGCACTTTTCAAAATTAGTTCTCAATTAAAATTATGTGGAGAAAATGTCACTGAAGAAGACATGTTAGAAAAGACATACTCTACATTCCATGCCTTGAATGTGCTCCTGCAGCAGCAATATCGAGAGCGTAGATTCAAAAAATATTCTGAATTAATATCTTGTCTTCTTGTGGCTGAACAAAATAACGAGCTTTTGATGAAAAACCATCAATTACGTCCAACTGGTTCCACACCATTCCCTGAAGCGAATGGAACTTTGTTCCCTGAAGTGAACATAATATCATCTCGTGGACGTGGACGTGGACGCGGCCGTGGGCGTGGACGTGGTCGTGGTCGAAACAATTCATGGTATCATAGTGATTATGATCATTCCAAGAGAAATGCACCATATCACCAGAAGCAGAAATATGTAGAAGCAAAACAAGAGAATGGAAAGAGTTCACAGAAAGAACCAACACAGAACTCTGAAAATGTTTGCTATAGGTGTGGTATGAAAGGGCATTGGGTTCGTACCTGTCGTACGCCTAAACACTTGGTTGATCTCTATCAAGCCTCAATCAAGGGAAAAGGAAAAAATGTAGAGATGAATTTTGCTGATCACTATGATCCTACAGACCTTGGTCACATTAATGTTTCTGATCCAATGGACCTCACTCATCTTGATGTATCAGATTTCTTTGTTGATCCTAATGGTATTGGTGAGGGGAATGTCTACACCAATTAATAATGTTTTCTCATATTGTAATATGCTTTATGCAATAACTTTGGTTGTTTTATAATAAAATTAATAAGTTGGATGCAATATTTACATTAAAGTAACTAAATTTTTTTTTCTTTTCTCTCATATGAAGTGGCATGGATCCCATTAATGCACTGACGGATTCCAAGATGAGTGGTGAAGATATATGTTTAGCAGACAGTGCAACAACGCACACAATTCTCCGAGACAAAAAATATTTTTCGCACTTAGTATTATCTAAGGCTAATGTCTCTACAATATCTGGAATTGCAAATCTTATTGAAGGCTCAGGCAGAGCTAATATTCTGTTGTCAAATGGAACAAAATTGCACATCAATGATGCTTTATATTCAAGCAAATCCAGAAGAAATTTGCTAAGCTTCAAAGATATTCGTCGCAATGGTTATCATATTGAAACCATAAATGAAAATACTATAGAATATCTCTGCATCACTTCTACTAATTCTGGCCAGAAGCATGTACTAGAGAAACTTGCTGCTTTCTCTTCTGGATTATATTACACAACTATAAGATTAGTTGAATCACATGCAGTGATGAGCCAGAAGTTCTCTGATCCAAAAACTTTTATACTTTGGCATGATCGTCTTGGCCATCCAGGATCAATAATGATGCGTCGAATTATTGAAAATTCACATGGACATCCATTAAAGAACCAGAAGATTCTTTTGTCAAGTGATTATTCATGTTCAGCCTGCTCACAAGGAAAATTGATTGTCAAACCATCTCCTTCAAAGATTACCATTGAATCTCCTACATTCTTGGAAAGAATTCAAGGAGATATATGTGGTCCAATCCACCCTTCATGTGGTCCTTTCCGTTATTTTATGGTTTTGATTGATGCCTCAACAAGATGGTCACACGTTTCTCTACTTTCTACACGTAATGTTGCATTTTCTAGGCTCCTTGCACAAATCATTCGTTTGCGAGCACAATTTCCAGAGTATCCAATCAAGAAAATTCGTCTAGATAATGCAGCTGAATTTACATCTCAATCATTTAATGACTATTGCATGTCAATAGGAATTGATGTTGAGCATCCTGTTGCCCATACTCATACCCAAAATGGCTTAGCTGAGTCTTTTATTAAGCATCTTCAGTTAATTGCTAGACCACTACTCATGAAAACAAAACTACCTATTTCTGCTTGGGGTCATGCCATATTACATGCAGCTGCATTAGTTCGCATTCGACCTTCTACTTACCATAAATTTGCACCATTACAACTTGTCTCTGGTCTACAACCAAATATCTCTCATTTAAGAGTTTTTGGTAGTGCTGTCTATGTTCCTATTGCACCCCCTCAGCGTACTAAAATGGGTCCACAACGTCGTCTTGGAATTTATGTTGGTTTTGATTCACCATCTATCATCAGATTTCTTGAACCCTTGACAGGAGATGTTTTTAAAGCACGTTTTGTTGATTGTCATTTTGATGAATCATTTTTTCCATCATTGGGGGGAGAAAAACAACACACAAAAGCACAACATGAAATCACTTGGAATACGTCAACTTTGTCTCATCTTGATTGTCGGACAAGTAAATGTGAATTAGAAGTTCAGAGGATAATCCATTTGCAAAATATTGCAAATCAACTACCAGACGCATTCATTGATACAAAAAGGGTAGTAAAATCACATGTACCAGCTGCAAATATTCCAGCAAGGATTGATGTCCCTATAGGACAATCTATTAATATTGCAGCGAATGAATCTAAAACATGCCAGAAGCGTGGTAGACCAATTGGTGCGAAAGACAAAATTCCTAGAAAAAGAAAGGTACAAGAAAAGGAAAATAAAGAAATTGGTGCTCCTGAAGAGACCTCAAAAACAGCAACAGCAATAATTGATCAATCTCATATTTTTAAAGAAATAACCCCAGAAGAGGTAGCCCCTGAAGAGGCACATGTAAATAATGAGATCTCATTAAATTATAAAGAATTGGATAGAAACAAAATCATTGTCGACAATGTATTTTCATATGCTGTTGCTCTTAATATTGTGAATGATAATGAGGATCCTGAACCACAAAGCGTCGAAGAATGCCGACATAGAAAAGATTGGCCAAATTGGAAAGAGGCAATACAGACTGAATTAAATTCGTTAGCGAAACGTGAAGTATTTGGGCCTGTAGTCCAAACGCCTAAAGATGTAAAGCCTGTAGGATACAAATGGGTATTTGTAAGAAAGCGCAATGATAAAAATGAAATTGTGAGATATAAAGCACGTCTTGTAGCACAAGGTTTCTCTCAGAGACCGGGCATTGACTATGAAGAGACATATTCTCCTGTAATGGATGCAATCACATTTAGATTTTTTATTAGCCTGGTAGTCATGGAAGGGCTAGATATGCATCTAATGGATGTAGTTACAGCATACTTGTATGGATCATTGGATAGTGATATATATATGAAGATTCCTGAAGGATTTAAAATTCCTGAAGCAAGCAAATCAAAACCCCATAGCATGTATTCTATAAAGTTACAAAGGTCATTATATGGATTAAAACAATCTGGGCGCATGTGGTATAATCGTCTCAGTGAATATCTATTGAAAGAGGGGTATGAGAATAATCCAATATGTCCTTGTATTTTTATTAAAAAATCAGAATCTGGATTTGCTATTGTTGCAGTTTATGTTGATGATTTAAATTTGGTAGGAACTTCAGAAGAGCTTATAAAAACTGCATCCTATCTAAAGAAAGAGTTTGAGATGAAAGATCTGGGAAAAACAAAATTTTGCCTTGGGCTACAAATTGAACATTTATCGAATGGAATTTTTATCCATCAGTCAGCATATACAGAAAAAGTTTTAAAGCGCTTTTATATGGATAAAGCACATCCATTGAATTCTCCGATGGTTGTTCGATCACTCGATGTAAAGAAAGATCCTTTTCGTCCTAAAGACGATGAAGAAGAGATCCTTGGTCCAGAAGTACCATATCTTAGTGCAATTGGTGCTTTGATGTACCTTGCTAACTGCACACGCCCCGATATAGCATTTTCTGTTAATCTGTTGGCAAGATATAGTTCTGCACCAACTAGAAGACATTGGAATGGGGTAAAACACATATTACGCTATCTCCGTGGAACAATTGATATGGGCTTATTTTATTCAAAAGGATCAAAACCTTTGGTTGGATATGCGGATGCTGGATATCTTTCTGATCCACACAAGGCCCGGTCACAAACTGGATATGTTTTTATTTGTAATAATGCAGCAATATCATGGCGGTCTGTGAAACAAACCTTAACTGCCACTTCTTCAAATCATTCTGAGATACTCGCAATTCATGAAGCAAGCAGAGAATGTGTTTGGTTAAGATCTATGATTCAGCACATTCGAAATACATGTGGATTGTCTTCAATCACAGATAAGCCAACTATTTTATATGAAGACAATGCTGCATGTATTACACAACTTAGGGGAGGTTACATCAAAGGTGACAGAACCAAGCATATCTCACCTAAATTTTTCTACACACATGAGCTCCAGAAAAGTGGTGATATCGATGTCCAACAGATTCGCTCAAGTGATAATTTAGCAGATCTATTCACCAAAGCGTTACCAACTACAATGTTTAAGAAGCTGGTGCGAAACATCGGAATGCGTCAATTCAAGGATCTTCATGCTGACATGAGGGGGAGCAATTAAATTTTATTTACTGTACTCTTTTTTCCTTCGTCCAAATTTTTTTTTCCCCTTGGGTTTTTATTTTTTTATTTTTTGAGACAAGGTTTTAATGAGGCAGTAATTAAGTATACACAAGAATATGTACTCTTTTTCCTTCGCTAAGTTTTTATCCCACGAGGTTTTTCTTAGCAAGGTTTTAACGAGGCATATTGCTTGTGTGATGGTCATCCAAGGGGGAGTGTTGTAAATACATGCATATTATTGTAAATACATGTATAGGGGTGTGTTGTAAATACATGCATATGAATGTGCATGTAATTGTAGATGCATGTAATTATAGATGACCTATTGGTGCATGTATATATTAGTGTATCAAATTAATTATAAATTCATGTATGATAGAAATACATGAATGAATCATTATGGTTATTTCCCCTATAAATAGAGGGCTTGTAAAACATGAAAGGCATGGAAATGAAAATAAGAATATCTTGAAGAATAGTTTTCTATAATCTCTTGTATTTATCTTTCTCTTTTGCCTTTTTTTTATAAAATAATGGCTGTTGTTATTTTTTGACATTAATTTGGGTAATCATCTAATCTAATATATTTAAGAAAGTCATAATTAATACTTCAAGGTTTCTATTATCTTTCAAAAAAAAATATAATACTTACTTAAAATTTTAAAATGATGGTTAATTATGTAATATAATTGAATTTGCTTAAAAAATTATAATTTTTAATTAAACTATAGCTTTTATTTTCTGTTTATAAATAGGTTTATAGAACTCAATTTCTTATAAACTCAAAAACATCAAAGTAGAGGCCAAAGAGCCTATTTCTAATAAATGCAAACTTATTATTACATATCATCCACTTGTATGTTCGAGCATGCGTGTTTGAAATTTATGGAATCACGTGGTGTTATTGTTCTCCATTTCATACATCCAAACCCAAAAAAGGATGACTGAAAATTAAATATAAAACCACAAAATGAAATAATAAAGATTTGTAATCCAAACACTTTATCAAATGCCACAACAATCCACTCAAACTTTTGTAGGATATTTTGGTCATGTCCTATCTTTTGTCTTTTTTTATTTAGCGCCCGTTTGATATCATTTAAAAAAGATGATTCCGCTTTTAATTAAACAGAAAGTTAAAAAGTATTGTTAAACGTATTCTAAAAAACATACTTAATTAAAAAGTTAATTACAGCTTTTAGTACAAAAATGTTATTTTTTAAAAAACAATAATAATGTGTTTTTCATGAATCAAGTCTTATTTTTCAAATTTGTTTCCAAACGGACCCTTTTTATCCATTGTTAGGATTAAGAGGGATTAGATTATTTTGAGATATATTCATTAGTCATGTAAAGGGTTAATTTGAGAGAAAAGAATACTATGGAGGAGAGAGAAAAACTGTAAAATTTTGTGGTCTAATCAATTTAGAGTAGTGATATTTTCATACATTGTCATTGTCACACTGCACAAGTAATTGGGGGACCGTTTTTGGACGGTTGATGGGACTGCAAAGTGGACTGAATGCATGTATCAACGTTCATATAAAAACCATAAAAAACTTTAACAATCTTTTTTTAAGAAACAAACTGCCACAAAATATGAATTTTAAATTTTGTTTTTAGTAAAACTCAAAATCACAGTTGGAGAAAACTTATATCAAATAAAAAGTTTACTTTAGATTTTAGTAAAATTTGAATAAAATTTTATCAAGTGTTGGAGATGTTCTTACACAATCCTAAAAAGCATCATAGATAAAAAAAAATGATGAATATAAAATGCACTAAACATAAACTATCTCATTAACTACATTTATTATAAGGGAGAGGATTCATGGCCCTATTTTCACTTTCAATATTACAGAAATAATGTAAATATAACAAGGGTATAATAGTAATAGGGTTAAAGACATATGTATCCTTATAAACATGGATAATCTCATATAAGTCCCTGTGAAAGTTGGGGCAGACATATGAGTCCCTGAAAACTCACAAAAACTTAATTATCATCTTTAGATTAAAATTTCATTCAAATTTGACATAATATTTTATCATTATGTAATTGTGTAAACATTATAGTCTCCATAAATAATCATAAAAATAAATTAATCCATGCAAAGATCATATTATCCTTATAAGACTTTTTATGTTTCTTCATTTCCATTAAGGTATTGATTGAAAATAGTTAAAAATTTGAGGATAATTTAATCATTTAATGGTTATAGGTTTTAGTTAAGTAGAGTAAGTTGGGTTATGATTAATTTTTGTTGAAACCAGATATATATATGAGTTTTTGTGAGTTTTCAAGGACTTATATGTTTGCCCCAACTTTGATAAGGACTTATATGGAATTAGTCATGTTTGCGAGGACTTAGATGTCTTTAACCCATAATCATAACACGATCAAGCTGGTCATGCTAGTCGAGTCGAACTAATGGACTAGGCCGACCAAGCGAGTGATTTTTGTTTTTTTAAAAAGTAGATATTATTATTAAGTGTAATAATAATGATTGAAGAGGGGATGAGAAGAGTATAAGAGGCTAAAATAACAAAAAAGAGAATAAGAAGCAAGGGATAAGCGCAACCCAAATAAGGAAGCGCTCTCTCGGGGGATGAGAGATCGAGCAGGTGATGTCAGAACGACTAATAATTTTATCGTTTTATCTCTACAATGTGAAATTAACTCTCATAAAGTAGATGTGCAACTTGGATGGGTTGAACTCAACATTTGAGAGGGTTTGTCTAGGTTTGATTTTAGCAGTTGGGTTCAACTTGAGCCCAAACCCTAGCTTAATTTGGGTTGGGTTTATGTTGAGGGTTTGTGTACCCCAAACCTGAAGTGAAGAGTAATACATTAGAATTTTTTATTATTAAATTTTATTTATTTTGTGAGATAAAATTTGAATTATCCAATTTATTTTTACTTAAAAGTCATCTTTATTATCAAAATAAATATTCTTCATTTTCATCTTTCTTTTTTGGGTTTTTTATTTTTAACTCCCTACAAACTATCGTATTTAGCGATCACTCCCTCACTTCTTCGTATTTGGGTTTTACTCCAGATTTAAAGGATAATTCATTTTTACTCCCTATCAGGGATTAAAAAAAATTAAATAATTTACAGATAGGTCCCTCTTAGGGAGTAAAAAGGAATTATCCTTTAAATCTGGGGAATAAAACCCAAATACGAAGAAGTAAGGGAGCAATCGCTGAATACGATGGTTTGTGGGGAGTTAAAAATAAAAAACCCTTTATTTATTTATTATATATGGAGCATCCATGTTCTAATCGTTTAAAATAATACATTTTTTTAATTCTTATGTTATAATTGTTTAAAATAACACATTTTTTAAATCCAACGTTAGAGTTGATTTCCTTCAACTTCTAGTTGAGTTTGAATTGAGCTATAACCCAACCCAGACTGCCTGAGTTGCACCCCAAGTTCCCAACTATAATCTATCGTTCTAAAAAATAAATAAAAAGTTTAAAGACATCTACATCCCTACAAATATGGATAATCTCATATAAGTCATTGATAAAGTTGAGACAAACATAAAAGTCCCTAAAAACTTACAAAAATTCAATTATCATCATTAAGTTAAATTTTCATCCAGATTTGATCACTATATAATTGTGTAGATTTTATAGTCATAATAAACAAAGCGTAAAGATAAATTAATCCATGTAAAAAACCAAATTACCCTTGTACAAATTTTTACATTTCTTCATTCTCATAAAGATACTATTTAAAAATGGTAAAAAAAATTTGAGAGTTATTTAATCACTTCTTGATATATATTAGGGCTAACCTCTATTGGCATTTTCAAGGACTGGTATTTATACGAGATTATCTGTGTTTGTAAGCACATGTATGCCATTAATTTAAAAAAAAAAAAAACCCTCCCAGATAGCAAGTAATAAATAGAAGAAAAAACGCAACATAGAGTGCCAGCCCACAGGGCGCTAACACACGTTCCCATCGTGTATGACACTTCTCGTTCCCTTCCCTCTGCATGCGCTCTCAATCCCCCTTCATCAACCTCTTCTTCTCCACCTGAGGTTCTCTCTCTCTCTCTTTCTCTCTCTCTCTCGGTTCATGTAGAGAACCATATGTGAAATGGGGGTCTCTTTCAAGGTCGGTCGGACCGGGACGAGGTACTTCCCCAAACCCCCTCCGCCCGACGACAACCTCTCCTGCGACGACAACTCCATGGTTCGATCGATGACTCTCTCTCTCTGTCGCTGGCTTTCTTTGTTTGCAGTGGGTTTCATATTTTCCGTGTGTTTGTTTGTTTGTTGTGTTCGTGTTGATTTTAATGGCGGAGATTTAGGGTTTATACGGTGTTGTTTTTTATTTTATTTGGGGATTTCATTGGACGGGAAACCCACGGCATTTGGGTTTTTGTTGCCATTTTTAGCAAAGTTTTTGAGCTGGTTCCTGTTCTCTTCTTTTTTCCTTCTCGTGTGTGGTTTTTGATGATGTCGGTACTGATACGATTTTTTTTTTTTTGGGAGAGACGTGGGCTTGATGTGTTTATTTTTACTGCTATTATTTTAGATTGCTTGGAATGCTGTTTTTGAGGTGTTTTTTTTAGGTCCCTCTAATGCTAATCTTTTTGATATGGGTGATGTCTTCGTCTCTATGGTCGGTCACATTTTTTAAAAATTATTATGGATATGGAGTTTCAAAATTTCACTGGGTGTTCTTGCTCGTAGTTGTGATGTTTGAGGGTGCTTGGAATTTGGTTTATTTTAGAACGCAAAATATTTTTTGTGTGTGTGTGTTTTTTTTTTTTGGGTGATGAGGTAGTTGAATATTAATTGAGAAAATTTATTATGCACATAATCACTCACAAATCATGTGTATCATGTAAGCCTAGTGGGAATTTAATCTCAAGACCCATGGAGAGAAAACCCATGGCTCTAGCCAGAGAGCCAATCCCATGTGGGTTAAGATTGCATGAGGTGGTTGTTAGACTAAGCTTCAATTGTATATTTCTTTTATGGCCAAGTGCGTGCTTAAGTGAGTAATTGTCGTAGCCTCGTTTGGCTTGAGAATAGGGCCCAGTTGCAGTGGAAATTAGTCATGATAACATCAAAATGGGTGTTTGAAAGGCTTGAATAAATGAGAATATGTATGCCAGAATTAACGGGTATAAAATGATATTTTAACCAACCCCTGAAATTAAGTCATTATAGGTTATTCAACAAAAAAAATGTGGATCCACTATCAAATCAATGTCATCACCTCTTATACATCAACTGTAAAATTAATTGACATCATTTTTTCACCTTGTATAAATCCTTTCACACCTTATTCACATTTTAACAAACAACAAAAACTTTATTATTACGTTTTCCAACGAGAATAATTTAAAACACGACCTACCAAAAAATCATTTTATCTTTATTTATACTTGAATAATCATAAACATCAAAATAACTTAATTCTCTATCCAAACGGGGTCGTAAAGTCTCAAAGGTTATATTGCAATGTTATCTATGGAGTCGGCTCAGTTCGCTTACTCAGGTTATAGGAATGAGGCGACCCTATTTATTTACTGAATGAAAGTGAATGAATACCATCAGATTGCGTCAGTGTTATTACTTTTTAAGAGCAGTGTGCGAGTTGCTGTATTATGTTGGAAAAAATGCTTCATCAGTTGGTTTAGAACCGTAATCTTTGCATGGGCATAAGGACATGTGTGTATACTGTGTTCCCAGAGTGTTTCCATTTATCGACGCTCAAGAAGTTTTCTGAGTAGTAGGCAGATGCAGGATTCACCAAACATGAACCACCATCTAATTGCATGTTTATGTTAGAAGCAAGACCATACCATCTTGTGGAGGATCTCCTAATTGTTCCAGAGAAACAGAGAAATAATTCTTTAACCAAAAAAATTAGTTTTTAAGTGCAAGATAGTTCAAATAATTTTAGTTTCTTGGAAGCAAAGACATGATGTATATCGAGGAAAAAATAAGAAAATTGATTGAAATGAGGGTGTAGCAAAGTATGGAAACTTTGATCGGAAGAGCTACAGGGCATGTTTTCGTTTCATTCAGTGGTTCGTTACTGATATTATGCACATACGCTGCTGTGCCCATATCCAAAAGTCAGTAATGGACTGATCCCATAGACACATTGGTTATGCATTGGACCAGCTGCAAATAGCATCATTGCCTAATGCCTTGTCCATATGTATGGTATAAAATAATATGATTCGTGCATCACATCAAATTATTTTTCATGCATCATCCGAGACACTTAAAATTGAAATATGAAAAGAAGTTCAGCATTTAAATATTAGCTTCTTGGATGAGTGAGATGACTCTTTGTGGAAATTGTGTTAATTTCATTTGACCAGTCAGTAATAGATATGCTAGAATGTGTGGCTTGCACGAAACAAATTTCAATGGGAGAGAATTTATTTCGAGAACATCTGGGAGTCTATCAAAGCTTCCATGCATTTTTTTTTGGCCTTGGAGATTCCTCGTCTCCACTTTTGTTTGTGGAGTTTTGGCTATAAATGGAAACTCCTACCTTTGATTAAAAAAATTGATATGCTGGAAACTGTTCAATTTAACACTAGATGCATGGTTCCACCTATAATAATATGAGACCTGCTGCAGTGGAATTATTTAATTATGTTCTGAAAATCAGACATGAAATCAGAGATCTCGATACCGTGTGTTAAATTTCCATCTTAATTTGTTTTAAATTTTTTGATGTTGTCTTCCCTACTAGACTGGAAGTGCTGTATAGTGTATAAATCATTAGTCCTTATAAACTGCAACAACTTAAAGATGTCCTTGCTTTTATTGTGTAGACTGATTTTGTCAAAGTAGGTGATTGTGTTGCTGATTTTTCAGTTTCATCAGCCAAATCTGTCCACAACCATGTTGTGCTAGGTAAACTGACATCTGTACTGATTTCATACGATGCACTCATTAATTTTCTCTCAAACTCTCTCCTTTTTGCAGAACATGAAGCATCATTTTCTCTAAATTTGTTTCCGGATGGATATTCTATTGGAAAACCCACTGAGGTCTGTTAGCAAGATATTTTGAACAGTTCCATTAATCAGTACAACCAATAGAGAGGTCTTGCCAAAAATTTTGTCGGCTCATTGGGTTTGTTTGAATTTTTTTTAAGGGGATGCTTTTTCCTTTGTTTCAATATGTGCCAAAGCTGTTGCATCCTTATGATAAAGAATCTAAGACTTTATTTCATGTAAGTATCCTTTCCTTCCTGGGACATGTGGCTTCAAACGTATTATAATCCTTAATGTCAAAATTTTTGTTTTTTTTTGTCACATGACCTTTTTCTGAGTGCATGATCAATTGTGTTATGATTTTAACCATATAAACACAAAAATGATAATGCTTACAGTTCAAATTTGTTGAGACAGGTAGCCTGTATCTAACATCCACTAAAAATAAATCTGAAGTTACTTTATCTTTTCACCCACACTGAACAGAGTACTTCCCTGATTCAAGGGCCTAACTATCCATAATATAACAGGAGATGAGAAGTTAAAGGTCTTTTGTTGGAGCCTATAGCTTGTTATGCAGCAGCCAACTTCAACATGTTTCAATGAATAATATAATATGATATCTGAGGTGGTGGGGGGACACTGACATTATCCCATAATGACGATAATATTAACTTCATTCAACACACATATACATACTCCGCCAATATTGTTTTTACCCTTTCTGAGATGATTCAACATGTGTAAAAAAGACCAAATTGATCTACATTTCGTGTCTTTGCAGTTCAGATTTTAGATGAAATATGTGCGTCACATTTTTATTTTATTGTATACCACGGGATGCTGAACAGTGGATTCTCGGAATCTCCATTTCCAATAAATTAAACTCCTTTCACGAGACTTGTTCTACATATTTACATATCATAAATTTGTCGGTTACTTCTATTGCCTTAAGACATTGACTATGAAATCTGTCAAATCCATGACATCATGGCCCTTCAAATGAATTTGAGATCATGACTGATGGGTGGTATAAATTGCATCTTTATTCATATAAAGTAGTTCTGTTCACGCTCCCTATGATGAGTGATGGAAGCACATGGAGATACATAAGCTGAACAAATGGAGGTCACTAGGTGTGCTAGAACAGGTCATTGCTAAGATTCCAGTTGTGTATTGCAGATTTGTGGCTAATTCATGTACTTTTGATCAATATATATTCACAGGAAGCATCATCGGCATTCAAATTTAATGATTATTTTTTCCCAGAAACTTTGATGTATCCATTAAAACCTTGCAGATGTTGATGTATTACCCCTTGGTCATGAGATTTGTGGCCACTTAAGTAGGAAATTTGATTATTTTTTCTTGTAGGCAATTGAAAGTGGCTGTTTGCCTGGAGAAATTTTGGATGACATACCCTGCAAGTTTTTTAATGGAATTGTTGTTTGTGAGGTGAGTGCTTTTTGTTTAATTTATAATGTGCTACAGAAATATATTCCATAAATATTATTTATTTATTTCATAATTTTTACAATCAGCATTTGTGGTCTATTATCCAGTGTGTTGATAATGCATATGATGGTCTATTCGCCATCAGCATTTCAAGTGAACGTGCATATTATGGTTTTACTGGTCTGGTAATGATTTATCAGAAATTAATTCCTGGTCTAAAACCTTTCATGTTAATCATAGACTCTGGGATTCCAGATATCCGGTAATTTTAGCCAACAATGTGAAAAACAATAAATATTTATTTATTAAATTTGCTGATTTTTGGTCTCTGAAATGGAATCGATGGCCAATTCTTCTAGTAGTCTTTGTGAAACAAAATTCCACATAGCTGCCTGAACATTGGTGGTCTTACATGTATTTCATCCAAAGGATACTGTAATATTGATCATCCAAGGTAACTCATGCAGTGAAAAATCATTGATTCTCTTGTGCCATCTTTTTGGATACTTTACAGGTGCCAAAAAATGCACATTTTCAATCCCCACTTCTTTGAATACTGCATAGAAAAAAAATGCACATTGAGAAGTAGTATAGCTCAATCTAAATACTGAACTAAAATTCCATACATAAACTTCTGACTACCAACTCATGATAAGAAAAGATTCCTTTAGGATCAGATTTCAGCACATTAATTTTGGACGTTTTTTCATGCATTAAGAAATATACTTCTTTACTTTAGGACCTGAGGAGGAGTTCATTTATTTATGATAACTTTACACATTCTTTTAGTTCAGCTCATTTGTTAAACTACCGTGGGAAGTGAATTATATGGTTGATGACCTGCTTGATTGGGGAAGGACAAACTCTTTAATGTTTCTAATTTGTTGGGTAGTCCTTGCAATATTTAGATATTTCTCCTCTTGACTAATGAAGTATCCATGATGTATGAGCACCCTGTCAAGTCACTTTTTTAGGCCGAAATCATAAAACAAGTGTTTTCCATTTTACTGTGTTCACATATTCTCCTAAGCATAAAAATGATTGAACTGTCAAAGCAGGTGTGGGACCACAGAAATTGCATGACAAATTTGGGAAGCGCTGATCCATCTTCCAATATCAAGTTTCCAAGAGTTCAAAAGGTGTGCCTGAAGATGGGTATGGAAAATGTCATAAAGGACATGTCATCCATGTCAAATGATTCTTGGACCTATAAAGACCTGTTGGTTAGTATGCATGACAGGTGCTGCTGAAATTTTATATATTGATTGATGATCCCTTAATGTACAATGCTGGATGAAACTTCATTTTCCAGGAAGTGGAGTCTCGAATTCTCAAGGCCATGCAACCAGAGCTCTCATTGGACCCAAAACCATTGCTGGACCAACTCTATGGGTCACCTTATTTGGAAAAGGTATAGATGCTATCTTTTCTTTGCCAAAGAATTTTTGAAGTTTTCATCGAGTGTTTTTTAACTGGTGTGCAGCTTGATTTGGGAATATGTGGGAGAATGCAAAAGAGAAAACAGCATGATTCACTGGCAATTGATACCATGCAGGATAGTTTTAGTCCTAAATCAAACAGCCTCTACGGATTAAGAGATAGAGCAAGTATGTTCTCTCAGAACAGTACAGGGAATGAGTTTGCTAGAGGGATTTTACATTCAGTACAATCCCAACCAAAGTTACAAATAACAAGTTGCTCTGCCTCAGTTCCGGCAACTGCAATTGTTTCCTCACATATTGTCCCAGCTCCTGAAAAATACCTTCCAAGCTCTTGCATCAACAATACCTTCCAGGCTCTTGCATCTACCACTACTCCCATCGGAAAGAGGTCCAGGATGCCCGAATATGAACTGACTTCTAAATCTATTGAGAAAAGGATGAAACAAGAAACAGTGGACTCGGATCAACATCAACTCTCCACATGCCAATCAAATGCCACACTTGGACCTGAGTTATGTCAGAGGGGCATTCATTTGAAGGAACAGCAGCAAGAGGTCAGAGATAACCAATCGCCATTTCAGCAAGAATGGATTTTAAAACTACAGGCCCAGCAGACAAGCCAAATGATTCAACAAAACATAAAAAAAGAGCTAAACCCACTGGATGAGAATAATGACGTCGGTTATTCAATAGGAATTGTAAGTGATAAATCTAATATGCAACAAATCAATCTGCAGAGGAATTCACCATTTTCAAGGTCTCATCTCTCTCCCCAGATGCAACAGAAAAATCATTTCCTACACAATGCAAAGGACACGAAGAAGAAAAGATCTTCTCAGAGAAAGAAAGTATTGCAGAATGCACGGGTTCCTGTGGGGCCTACTTGCAGCATGAGCCCAACTACTACTTGCATCGAGCAGCCAACGGAGAAAATTTCAACATTTTCCGTTCCTCCTTATTCTTCTCCACAAGAGAGTCAGGTGTTACCGTCAAAACTGAAATCAAACTCCCTGACTGAATCTTCAGGGAAGAGTGATAGATCTGTGGGGGAGAACAGCTTATTTACTCAACTCGGTTCAAGGAGCCCCTTGGCTGATAACCCTCCCGTGCTTCCATCATCGGGAACATCTGGTGACTCGGCTGTCCTTGGCAGGTTGTTAAGGATCGTCAAAATTGCACAAAGGTTGGTTCTCTCAGACTTCCATACTCAACACACATTTGAATCAGAAATAGATCTAGTAGTATGAAAGAATCATAATAAAATTGTGATATAGAACTCCACAAATTTATCTAATTGTAAATATTTTCTCATCTCTCTCTAGCCGTTCTGCATGGTGTTAGTCCTTGCTGTTCTGATAGTTGCTCATTTTGGATTATCAGTCTTATCTGCTTCTTCCTGCTGATCTGACCACAATAATTCTCAAAATGTTTTCAGCAATGGCAAAAAGAACAAGGTCAAGGAGTGTCATAGACAGAGTTCACTGCCAGATTGTTTGCAATTGCCATCGATTACTCTGTTTAAAACTGGGGATACTGAAGAATTTACCTTGCCCAGTTACCAGCTTGACAGGAATGACAACATATGCAGAACAAGAATTTTGACTTTCATCCGTCCTATGTGTATCTATGAGAGTATGCTTCTCTGTTTCTCCAAGATTAATATGCCCATTATATTGTTTTCCATCATCTGAAGTTCTTTCTCTACCCACAGGATCAGATGGTAAACAATTTTCTGTATTGGTGGCTCGAAACAAGCTTGTTCTCTCTGAGGAGAGTGACGACGGTACAATGAATGCATGGATGATGTTTGAAGACAGAGAAATTAGTGTCTATCTTGGGACACTGTGTAACAAGGTTAATTCTCAGTAGTTAAACTCAGAATTCATTTTGTTTTATTTTGTGTAACATATTCTAACACAAATGTGTGTCTGGGTGCAGCATTACAGTGACCTCTTCGCCTCCCAATTCATCTCACTGGTAAGTTTTCATTCTATTATCCGTCTTTGATTAATACTTGACAAAACATATTGGTATAAGTCACAATTTAGAACTGTTGCCTGGCAATGATGGTGTCAAAATGATATTAGTAAGATCATATATAGTAGCTGTTAGAAATTCTAATTCTTCTGCATGTGAATGCAATTAGTGAAGAAAATTCATGTACTGATGTCATTTAAGTTTCACTAAGGTGACGTTTGGAAACGAGTTTGGGCAGCGTTTATAGATTCTACTTTTGCAGGAATGATACTTATACAATCTTGTTTCCAAATGCCCCCAGTTATCCTAACTCTTGGAAACAAACAAAAAAAAAACACTTTTTATTATAAAAAAACAGTTTTTCAAGAATCTAATAAAAACATGTCTTCTAGAAAGCTATTTTGCTTCAAGTGAAAGCTGTTTTTCATACTCTTTGCCAAATAAACCTAAGTTGACTTGCCCAATCTTCCTTGGAACAGATGAGGCGCGATGGATTTCGACTCACAGACGAACAATTTATAACCCCACCAAGCATAGTCACCTGCGATGGCAGACCGACAACCCAGTTCGATTTAACTACGCCCGCCCATCAATCCATGGATCGCCATCACTGGTCGGAAACACCAATCCGACGACCAACACTTCAACAACCAGACCATACCTTCCGCTTCTTCAACAGAACCCATGCATGATGAAGCAGCATCAACACCAGGCGATCGATGATTCTGACATGATCAGCCTCAACCAAATCTCAGGTTTTCAGAAACTCCTCATGGAGGGCATGTCTTCACATGTCGACGCTTCAGTCCTGGACACACTGAGAATCGCTCATGACCGAGGCAGGGCGTTGATGAGCAGCATAGCCGGGGTCAATGCGAATGGACCAATGACTGGTCAGTTGGCACCACAACTGCAGTGCATCAACAATGTGGTGAGCCGGACCGGCTCGCCTTTCATGGCCAACATGAATCATAGAGGAACCGACCGGCCTACAGTGAAGGAACAAAGGAGGGTGGCCTTACAGTGATTCCAGAGAGCAACGGAGGATTGGTTATTCATTGCATGAAGATTTTGTTTTTGATTTATTTTGATATATATTCTCTGTTCTCTATAGGCTTCTCTTCCTATGAAGAATCAACAAAACTGTTTCATTATACTTGCACAAAAAAAAGGCTTTACAGAAATGTCGCTGCAGATTCGTTTTATTTGTTAATATTGATCTGCTGTTTTGATGACCTGCTCACAAAATCCTGTATTTAAATATCTCAAAAACGTGTTATTTTGGTTTTCTTTTATTGCCATGTTCATCTGGCTTCTATCTTTAATATTCGAATTCAGATAGATCTCTGAATGTCAGATTATTTTGTGTGATCAAGTGATGTGCTAAGAATTAAAATTATTTACTTGTGACATTATTTTGCTTGATTAGGTGGCATACTAAGGCCCTGTTAGGGACTGAGGTGGGAATGCTCGCGTCCATTTGAGGCCTCATCCTCATCGCATACACTAGAAAAATGTTTGGAATTGCGGTGGCGATTTGTTGTTCTCTATAACAGAATGCATCCTACCGCGGATTTAAATGCTGTTTAAATATTAAAATTGATACTTCATGATTTCACGTTTTAGAGATCGTACAAAGAGAATGCTATGGATATTTAAAATTTTAATATTATAATTAATTATATAAGATAATTGAATTTAAATAGTATATAGAAGAACCATGTATATAAGGATTTAATTTGGTACAGAGAATATATAATTTTGCTAATACACGAGGATTTAGATTGATATATGTACTATTATATTCTTATATAAAATAGTTTATGATTTTTCAGATGTCCTCACACGTGATTTATATGCGCACGGACAAATATAAATAATAAAGAAGTATCATTGTCATCATTTATTTTTTGAATTTTTATCATATATACCTCTTTTAAATTCCGTTATTGTAAAAATACCCCTCTTGTATCTTTGGCTGCAAAAATACCCCTTATATTTGGAAGTGGTGTAACTATATCTTTCCGTTAGTCACCGTTTGGAACCCAATATGAACCATAGTTAGTTTTTTAACCCATCCGGACAAATGATTAGATTACCCCCACTTAAACCTTAGTCCTTAAAATATTTAAAAATTACACATTTTCAAACATCCATGATTCAAATTTGGGGAAGATGAAGAAAAACTTATTCCCAGGATGTGGGTTGAGATCTCATTCCATGAGGATTGGGGGAAAAGAAACAAATTAGGGTTTGTGTTTACTAATCAATGAAAATGGAAACAAAGAATATATGTTGTGAGGAAGAAAGAGAGAGGGTTTGGATGAAAAAGAAAGGGAGAAGAGGGTTGGAAGGAGGAGATGGAGGTTGGGTATTTTTTGTCCCTTGGGAGTGCATTTTAGACAATTAACGAGGACCTAACGGTGACTAATGGAGCTCTCCTAACCACAGGGGCACCGTTGCATGACTTCCAAATATAAGAGGGGTATTTTTGTAATCAATGATACATGAGAGGTATTTATGTAATAATGAAAAAATCTTTTTTTATTTTATTTTAAGAAGAGTATCATTGTCATCATGTCAACATGTTGATGTCAACATGTTATGAAGATTTTTTTTTGCACGTTTACTTTGTTCATGAGTCAATTAATTGCTATAGACTTAATAAATTATGAAGTTTTTTCAATTAAATCATGCATAAAATAAAATATTTTTCAACACAATATTTACACTTTGAAAAAATACTACTTTTAATAATAAAAAAAAGACTTGTAAGTATTTTTTTTTTGAAGAAAACTTTAGTCATTTTTATTCCAATAGAGGTATCTAAATAGACAATGACTGAAAGTGAGGAGAATAGACAAAATACAAAAATAAAACAAAGCTAAAAAGATAAACAAGCATTGCTCATCAGAATGGATAGAAAATGTTTCTACCCCTTCCCCATAAGTCTTATTCCACTATATTATTATCATGTTAAGAGTTAAAGATAACTCTAATGAGCAGTTTGTTAAGTAGATATTACAAGGAATAGGATTTAAACCTATAACTTGTAATAGAATTTAATGAGCTCGTTATCTTATCAATGATTGATAAGAAAACTTGTAATCAAGAGTTATTTGAGTCCGGACATTTAAAATTTTTCGAAGAAAAAGTGCAAAGGTTATAGTTGTTTTTATTCAACAATATAAAAGTTTTTAAAATGCTTTTATTCACAAGAAGGAAAGTAATTAAAAACATGAGTAATATAGAGGTGAACCACATGAATTCAAGATCACTTCAACACCATAATCATCTTGATAGATTTTTTAAAAAACTCCGTTTATGGTTATCAATCTAACCATAAATTTAAAAACTCCGTTTAATATTGTCTAAAGTCTTATGACTTTTATCTACTAAGGCAACTAAAACCACATCACTAGATGAGAACCCCACCCCATAAATAAAAAGGATGGGGTGTTCCTCAAAAAAAAAAAAAAAAGAAGAAGAAGAAGAGAGAGGAAAAGAAAGGGAATTAGGAGGGAGGCGGAGGGCATTGACAGCGATGGTGGCGGGCGGCAGCGGCGATTGGCCGCCTCTCTTTTTCTCTTTCATTTTCTCTATTTTTCTCTCTTTTTCTCTACCCCCTCCGACTACCCCCTAGCCATTATCATCGTCCCTTTGCAGCCGATTGCCACCTCTTCTCTTCCCCTCTCTCTTTCTCCCTTTCTCTCTTATTCTCCCTCCCCTCTGTCGCGTCCTCCCTTATCGTCCATCTCCTTCGCTCGCCTCTGCCACCCTTTGCTGCCTTAGTCACACCTGACACCCCTTCTTTTTCTCTTTTTTTAAAGATGGAAACCTCACCCCCAGAAAAGACAAAACACATGTAACACAGGTGGTGGGTTTCCATGTTAAAAAAAATTTAACAAAAAAACCCTCCCCTCTCTACTCACTACTCATAATAAAGAAACTAATTAATCGTGTGTAAATGTTATCCAACCCTAAAAAACCTGAATAAACTATCCACTTAAACCATTAAACATTTTTTAATTCAACCTAATTTGCGGTCCCATTTAAAGTTCATATATATTTTGATTTTTTAACATATATTGGACTAATGTAATAAATTATTTTATTTTTTAGAATATATGACAAATAAAACACATACTATGATATATTTTTAGATTCTCATTTAATATAACATATATTAACATATTGGAATATATAAATGATAGGTAGTGATAACATTATGATTGCAAATAAGAATGTAAAATTGTGTCCAACACCTTTTTTTTTTTTTGTGTAAGACATGAAACCACTGTGAGCTAGCTTAGTAATGAGATAATTAGTGGAATAATGGATAATTGTGGGAATAAATGAGGAGGGTGACAACTTATTCGTCTCTCGTATAAAAATTATTTTTGTTCCATTTAAAGGGAAAATAACATTTATCTTCACTTTTTTGTCCTAAATTTTGACAAATGTGATAATGGACAAAATTGATGGACTTTTTATCCTCTAAAATTATAACAACTTACCTTCAAAACCTTAACCCCTTTTTATGAGTTAGTTTGGCAATTGATTAAGATTTTGATAATAAATTGTCCTAATTTTAAGGAATAAAAAGTTTATCAATTTTGTTTATATTTACATTTATTAAAATTAGAATAAAAAATAAAGATAAATATTATCTCAACCTTTAAGTGGATCAACATATCCTCATTTTCATTTTAAAAATGGAACAACTGTAACTTACAGTCCCATGATTAGCTGTCTAAATATTAATTTTTAAAATATTTTTAAACCTTATTGTTTTAATAAAAAAATTAAAATATTTATGGACCGGAGGGTGTAAACAGATCTATGTAATATGTGACATCTCTGTAATATGTGACATCCTCCAACTCATTAGTAAGCGCTCCATGCAATCGAGTGTACAAAAATTTCACGTACAGTCGACCGCACCGCATCCTCAATTATTGATCATCCTCTCCGTAAACCGAAATGAAACCCTAACCCTTCTGTTTCGTGTTCTTCCACACCAACGATGGCAGTCCTCGTAATTTTCACCCAAAACTAATGCCCTTTTCGTAAACCCTCCCCCCTCTCTCCATCGTCGCCTTCTCAGATAAAGAAAGTATAAAAACCGATCCCACACCAAACCCTAACCACCCCCTCCCCCCGAAAACCCTAAATTTCCGAAATTCAAACGTAGAGACGATGTCATCCGAAGGTCCGGCGGATCGGAGGGAGGGATCTCACAAGACGACCGCCGCCCCGGGCGGAGGCGGCGAAGGGAACGGAGCGGCGTCGGGTGCGGCGGTTCGGGTGGGGAACTTCTCGGACAGGCGGCTCAGGCTGAACCCTAACAAGGATCACAAGCCGGAGAGCTACGCCGACGTCCGGTCGGACCTGGACCCGGGGATCTACAGCGCCCTCGAGAGGCACCTCCCGCCGAGCATGCTGGAGCTGCCCAAGGACGTCAAGTTCCAGTTCATGCGGGAGATCCTCTCCAAGTACCTGCCCGAGGGGGAGCGCAACCGGGTGAGTTGGAAACTGGACGATCCGAGGCACGGTTTCCTCGGAATTCGTGCGATGAATCTGTTTTTTTTTTTTTTGTTTTTGAACGATCGGTGGATCGTTTTTAACGAATTAGGGTTTGGTTTACGTTTTTGATTGGGCAGAGTCCCGTTGTGTCGTTGTCTGGGATTGAAATTTAGGGTTCGGTTCAAGCGAGAAGACGAATTTGCCCCTGATTTATGTCTGTGTTCCATTTTGGTTCATTTGGTGTTTGATTTCAGTTCTCAGATTGAAAATTGCAATGATGTTTTTTGTAAGATTTTTTAAATATTTTATTCTGAATGTTATGTATTCAAAATTGAAATTACGGAAAGTGGATTTTTTTTAAACCATTGAACATGCCATATATGACATGACCAGATTGCCCCTATAACCAAATTACATTTTCCAAAAACACCTCATGTCTGAACACATTGTTTGAGATGGCCTTTAGGAAGCACTGCATCTCATCTTGCTATAACCAAATTCCAATGTGTGCCTTTAGGAAGCACACATTCTACACTATTTTGCTGCACAAGAGTATAGTCACAAAGTATTCCAAACTTTATCGTACTCATCGACCGAGTATACTTTCGTTTACTGAATGCACGTTTAGTATCTTCAGAATTTGGATATTTATTTAGGCTCCGTTTGGAAACACATATTGAAAATTAGATTTTGGAATAAAGCTGTTTTTTAAGATGATTTTAGACCTTGACCTTTTTGGGATGTTTTTTTTTTAATTTAGGAATCAATATTTGAAAGGAGTTTAATGTTTGGTAGAGAAAGTCGTTTTTCAATTCAAAAAATCGATTCCGACCGAAAATCACAGTTTCTGAGCTTTTTAAAACACGGATTTCGAGAGAGAAATTAAAAGGAATCCAGCTTTTGATTCTGCCGGAATCCAACCCGTTTGGCTGCACGATTTTGGGATTTTAGCTTTTCAAAAAGCAAAATCGCCCAAATCGTGCATCCAAACGGACCCTTAGTTTAGTTGGTTTGTCGCTTTTTTTAATTTGAAAAGCTATTCCTAACTGTCTTTGCCATCTTTTTTTTTTTTCTTTGAAAAGAGGATATGATCAATTATATTTTAGTGAATTGCCCCTCAAACAATAGGAGATGAGAGATCTCCAATTCAAAATAAAAACAGATGCAAAAAAGACCCAGAAGGGGAAACCTCTTGAAGTTCCTCCCGAAAGTCGGTATTATGACCCTTTCCAAGTGATTTCCATGATTTTAGAGGGTGGATTGCCGCCGAGGAGAATAGAAACTCATGCTTGTAAATAGCCACAATTGCCGCTCATGTATTCTCGTTACATGGTCTCTTCCTTGTGAGATTCTATCTTTCTGAGTGTTCCATATGCTCCAATAACTGTGTGGGACATGAAGTTTTGAAATTTTGCAGTTGGGCTCTGATCTCCTTTTTCCATTTTTTCCCATGTCCAAGACCACCTCTCTGAAATGTTTTGAAGTCACATTTCAAGCTAAGAGACTGTCCCTCCTTTATCTAAATGTGGGCACCAATTCGGCAAGTGAAGAATAGATGTTCATATTCATCATCTTCTGCACATTGGTCACAAACCACGTTTCCTTTGGCCCATTTAGCTTGATTCACCTTTGCAAGGAATATGTCAAGCGAAAGGAGCCACATAAAATATCAAACCTTCAAGGGGGCGTTGACACTCCATATTGTCATCGCCACCTTAATACACCCAACATAAAAGCTTTTGTGTGTATTTATAATGATAATGACAGATGTCTCCCCTGTTGGACGTTTACCAAAATAAATTTTGGTGTACAACCCCACCTCTCTTCAAAAGAAAAAGGGGATATTTGACCCAGTTTCTTATTGTTGTACATTTTTAGATTCCTATTCTTATCTTCAAAGTTTGGGCATAAACTACTTTTCATGATTTTCTCTCCTCTTCCTTGTTTCGGATTGCTCTTGCACTGTGAATCGATATCCTTAGGTGTCATCATGATTTTAGGCCTTGAATCGCTTTCCACCATAATGGGTAGCACTTGGTTCGGTTTGTGAGGCTTTAATGTCAACCGTTGCGGGGATCGTCTCGTCTCGGTCGGGGTTATATTAAGTTCTCTTTATTTTCTTATTTTCTTTTTGTTTGTAGATCCCCCCATTTCCTCCTTGTTCGGGGACTTTTTCTTAATAAAATTTCTCCAACTCTTAGTTTTTGTTCTCGTTGAAGTAGTCTATAGATATCCCATCAATTAACTTGTTTATTTTTTCAGGTTCAGAAGCATAAAGAGTACAGACAGAAAATATCAGAGAAGTACAAGGTTTGTCACTTTGATTTTTCTCAGTGATCTGGATATTATTTTATTTTTTGTTTAATGCTTTGGCAAACTTTTGAAATGTCCTGGATATTGGAACTTGGAACAAGTTTTTGAAATGACATTAAAATTATGATGTTCATTAGATTGATGATTCCAACACGCAATTATGTAGCACATATCAGAATCTAAAGCATTTTTTTTCATGTTTGTTAAAATTTGATCAAATTTGCGTTTATGTGTTTACATTTTGAGCGCTAGGAGACTGCTATATTACCTATATTACAGCTATAGTATGGCTGGCAGCTACATTTGGCAATGCATGTTTTCCCCTAATTTGGGATAATTCCTTAATTGTTCCCTTTTTCCGTAATGGAGTTTGATAATTTCAAGAGTTTTTTTTATATATATCGCACTCATGTACTTCATTTCATACGAGAAGTTCCCACTTTTGGCTGCTATATAACCTTGTTAAAATTTTTAGAATATTCTCTGGTCTATTTCTTCAAATGACATGCTATTCTCAAATTGCTATTTTTCATGTTGTCACTCACAGCCTTTACATAAAGAGATTTACAACATGCACCCTTCGTCCTTCTTTGTCCCATCATTTCTAGAAGCAATCAATGACAACACTGAGGAGAGTTTCCGAAGTATAATTTCTGAACCCTCTCCAGGAATTTATACATTTCAAATGCTTCAGCCGAAGATCTGTGATATGTTGTTATCTGAGGTACATCTATTTCAACATCTAATGAATGCACATGTTGACGTGGTCCATTCTATTTTTACTCGTATTGGTTTGAGCCATCTGCATCAAGCTCTCTGTTTTTTTACCAAGGTTGAGAACTTTGAAAAGTGGGTCCATGAGGCGAGATTCAGAATCATGCGACCAAATACAATGAACAAATATGGTGCTGTTCTTGATGATTTTGGATTGGAACCTATGCTTGACAAGCTCATGGATGAATTTGTGTGTCCTTTATCTAAAGGTGATGAAAATTTTTATTTTATGTTATTTTAAATCATAGTTCTTGTTATTCAGTGGCTCAAGAATTCCAATGTTTCTGGCAGTTTTCTTTAATAATGTTGGTGGATCATCACTGGACTCCCATCATGGTTTTGTAGTCGAATATGGACAAAATCGAGACCTTGAGTTGGGTAGGTATATCTTATGAGCTTTGGCTTGTTATGCTTTACCTTATAAACTTGAGAAAGTGTATATGATAAGGACGTAAGGTCACCATGAATATTCATTAGAATTCATTTATAAGATATCCCTGATGATTGTGGCATAACACTGAACATAAATGGAACATCTAGGATTTTTCTTTCCAGACCTAAATTTATAAATGGAAGCTGTTCTCTAGTTTTCGGGATATATTTGTAGTCCTGACGCCATTGGAGCTGAACATGCCAGTAAAGTTCTATATTGAACATTATGTAGAGAAGCAGTAATTAACAGGTTGTGATGTGGTTCCACTTAATACTTGCATTTTCTTCTCCAAGGTTCTTCCCGTGGTCGGTTCAAGTAAAAAGGAAGAAATGTTTTGAATCAATCCAATAGTCATTTCAGCATAGTAAGGGTCTAAGGGAGTGTGTCAATTGTCAATGAAGATGTGGCAAGGATCTTGTAGAAGGGACCTAGAAGGCATACACGATACATGTAAACTGGTTATTCACCGTGAGCATTTAACTGCATTCATTTGTCTGATATCCCTCTGATTGTTGAACAACACTGAACATTAAATGAACACCTAGGAGCTTTTCTTCTTTTCAGTCTTAACATACGAATGGGGTCAAGAAAAGAAAAGAAAACTTATGGATGGGGAAATAGTCTATCCGTTTTCAGAATATGGTACTCCAGTGTGGCACTGTCACAGGAGAACACACCATATTAAGGTAGAACATGTTGGCAAAGTTATCTCTTGAGTTGTACTTAGAGATGCTGAAAGTGTAGTTGAGATAGGGTTCATTTATCCAGTGCAGTTCCTTATACAAGGTCCTTGCCAAGTTTGATTTTCTACTGCAGACATCAGTAGTTCTTGCTTCACTCCCTTTATGCCAGAATTCCTCCTATAATATCTGAAAGAAAAGCCAGGCATGTAGGTGAAGGCTTATTACTTCTTTTGATTGTTTTCTGGATCATCTGGCTAGAAGGGAACTGTGGGATTTTTGAAGCTGTGGGTAAACACAGGAGGTGTTTTTCTTTCGAGTTGATCAATTTGGTCCAGGCATGATATAGCAGAAAGAGTTGTTTTTCGTTGATAGACTTCCTCCCTTTTTTAACGAAAGTTCTCTCCCCTTAGGCAGCACCATTCTTTTTTGGGAACTCAGCTACATTGTTATCGGCCTTCTATAGAATTTTGAAAGGAAATTTGATGGTGGATTAAGCTGAATGCAACTTAAAGAATATTTGAAGGGGAAATGTGTACAAAATGCAACTGTGTAACTAGAATGGAATGATCTTGAGTCTTTCCCCTCTATTGTGCCTGTTCCAAACATTTACTTTCTGTCACAGAAGCAAGTTTTGCTTAAAAAATTTCTTGCTGTGCTTAAATAAGTGAACAACATAACTGATATCTTAAAGTTGCAAATTCTGCTAATCTCTTCTGCATTAATATGTTTTCACTGTTGATTTGGAGTTTAGCATATTTATCATATCGCTTAATGGTTTCATTATTCCCTTGACCAACAAATGCAAGGATTTTTAAATTTCCACAGCCTTAAATTGTAGGTTTCCACGTGGATGACTCTGAAGTCACTTTAAATGTATGTTTGGGTAAGCAATTTACTGGTGGGGAATTATTTTTCCGAGGTGTTCGATGCGATAGACATGTAAATTCAGAATATCAACTGGAGGTGTGTATCTCCCTATGATCAATTAGCATTACAGCTTTTCCCATCATATCTAGTCCAAAGCACCGATCTACATTGTTTAGTAATTTATTTGTTTGCCATCTCATATTATGCCTGAAAGTCATGATGAGTTGTATGTTTAAGCATGTTGGAACCTGTTTATAAGTCAAGAGTCAAGACCAACCAGTGTTTTTAATTTTGTTTTGTTGTAGATTTATAATTACTGCGATGTTAAGCCATAGAAATTTGTATAGATATTAGGACATAAAACCGTTAAAAATTTCACATTTTCCGGTGCTCCTAACCAATTTTTATTTTGGTGGACTGGAATCCCTGGCATTCAAGATCATTTTTAAGGGGCTAGAAGTGATCAAAATTGAGAAAATGCTGCCAGGAAAACGGAATTGTACAGTGCAATCACATGCATTTGTTGGTAAAGAATAAAAAAAAGCGAAGACGGTCCAAATTTATCTTATAAGCAAAATACAGGGTCCATTGGGATGAATTTTATTTGTCATTTATAGATTTAACACATCAGGTAAGTAGAGAAATGTGACATCAAGAGGAAGTCATCAGTGTACATGATTTCGTGGTTCAATGTTGTATCAAATACTGATATCAATATTTAAGTATGATTTGGTCTACGTTATTTCATGATGACTAATCTAATACAATTATGTTTGATTTCCAAAACAAGGTGAGAAAAGATCCATCCATTGCATAATTCACATTGGAATTGGTGTTGAAATTTTGGTGTTGAAATTGTTGAAGTAATTTTACTTTAACACATGCTATCATTAGCAAGCAGCAATGTTATGCATGATAGAATATGCTTGATTATATTGATTATAATTTATTTTATTGCCTTTCCTCTTCTTGACACACAATACACACAATGCACATTATCTCATGGATGTTTTAATTACCAGTCTTTCATCAATCTTCCTCAAGTTCTCATGGATGTTTCTGATTTCTATAGGAAAGCTATGATTATTCTCATGTCCCTGGTCAGGCGGTGCTTCATCGCGGTCGCCATAGGCATGGTGCCAGGGCCACAACTTCTGGACATAGGGTCAATTTACTTATGTGGTGTAGAAGGTACACATGTTTCTCGCATTCATACACTGAGAAGATCTGTAACAGTCATTCTAAATTTACAACCTATATCATGGCTGCATGGGGAGCCGGAAATCTAATTGTTTTGGTTATGCTGCTTTGTGGGTTGCCTTCTTGTCCAATCTCCAGTTAATACATTAGTCCATTTTGTTGTAGGGCTTTGAGGCATTCTGTTGAGTCTGGATCCACAGAAAAAGTCACATGATGCTGACCTAACAATCCCATTGATGGACTGCATGATACATAGGGTAGCTCACTGACTGCATGGACATGGACTGTGTTCGGCATTTTTTAAACAAATTTCTACTTTTTCACATAATCC
The DNA here is from genome assembly GCA_030737845.1 of Acorus calamus. Classification (NCBI taxonomy): domain Eukaryota; kingdom Viridiplantae; phylum Streptophyta; class Magnoliopsida; order Acorales; family Acoraceae; genus Acorus; species Acorus calamus. Next base: position 16,404,362 of record CM060858.1, on the reverse strand, counting down.
ATGCCTTGGTCTCATATGACTTTTCTGTCCTAGATTGGAGCTTATCAGCTTAGGTTTATTTATCTTTTTGAAAAAATAATAAATACCTAACTTTAAAATCATGCATCTGTATCATTGGTAGAAAAACCATGTTCGCTAAATCATCTAGCTTTAGTTATCTTATGTTTTTGCAGTGGAGTTGCTAGGCTTCTCATGCATATTGTGCGTGACCTTATCTTTTCGAATCACATTCCCTGCCTCCCTATCACGTGGAGACCTGTCATTACTATTATTTTTCTACAGTTTCCTTATCTCTGAAGTTATATTTGCGCTTTGCGACCACCATCCTTATTGACACAACCATTTTCCAATTGCGTTACAGTTCAGTGTTTAGAGAAATAAAGAAGTATCAGAAAGATTTCTCTAGCTGGTGTGGGGAATGCCTTCGAGAGAAGAAAGAAAGGCAACGCCAGGCAGTCGTTGCCATGAGGAAGGTAAAGCTCATCCGAATCTGATATATCAATGTTATTTTTTTCATTTTTTTTTTCTCCTGAATTGTATGTTGTTTCTTCACCAGGAGCTCTTCAATAAGGAAGGTGAACCTGTTAATTGAATGACTAATTTTGTTGGGCACCCATTTTGACATGTAAAAGATGGGTGGTTGTATAATATATTAAGGCCATCCTCTCCAAGACATTATATGCTTTTTAAACATCCACTTTGAAGTTGGAAGCTGCCTTTTTTTTATGTTATTCTTATGCTTGCAATGTATATTATGTCTGTCTGTTGCTGATGGAAGTGGGAGTGTTTTTTTTAATTGAAATTTTCATTAATCATTATTTTAAGTTGTGTATGTTTCTTTATTCTTGATTGCATGAAACACCTTAAAGAAGGTTTAATTTCTAGAAAAGTCCTGATTGAACAAGGATTTTATTAGGTCAGTCGGTGACACGTGGTTTATGTAAAAATAAATTCTATAAATGTTAATGGCAATCAATATTTTTGTTCACGAAGATTTCTTGATTTTTTTAAACAATAAAAACATCTTAATTAAAGGATGCTGAAAATGTATTTGATTTAATAGAATATCGTTTAATCCATCTTTACTAAATAATTTACCTTTTTTTTTTTACTATACACATTTTAAAAAAAAAATACCCCAGCAGGAAGGTGCAATTCTGGGGCGGCAGGGGCGGAACCAGGAATTAGAATAAGAGGGGGTCAAAGGGCCAAGTGAACGAGTAAGATAATTTTTTTATTTATAGATATACGATAAATTAAGATAAAATTAACAGTTGAAAAATGATAATCCTTGAAATAATCACTATTGATTCATATTAAAAGATTTTTTTACTTATTTTTTTATATTTAATGATCTGAAATAATTTATAAAAGAGCTAGGAAATTTTTTTTTAAAGTCTCATTATTCCCACCACAAAAAAAAAGTAAAAAAAATGAAGTTTCAAAATTTTTAAAAATAAATATGAAAAAAATAATTGATCACAAAAACATACAACGATATCCTTCAAGCTTATATTCAGAAAGAAATTTTAAAATTTAACTTCTAAATATTTGAGAGAGTCTATATAGTAATGATGAAAAATCAAAATAAACAAAAAAAATAACTAGAACATCGAAATAAGTGATTCTTTAACTCTTCAAAATCAAATACAAATATTCTCGTGCAAACAAATCTTTTCACAATTTTTTTTTTAAAAAGAAGACCCATGATTTCAAATCTCAATGAGAGAGCTAATACACTTGGTTCATTTTGCCGCCCTATTTTCATTTACCATGTCAAATGCAGTATATAAAATTAGTTAATGAAATATATATTGTACTATATTCGTATACACTATTATAGAAAATGTAAATAAAATATATTGATTTATTTCATGTGAGCTTGTATTTCATTTCCATAAAAGATTAATATACTCAATTATATAATTATATACTTAAAAAAAAATGTATGCATGCTAAATAAGATGCAAACGGAATTGCACGTAACATTTTTCAATACTCTTTTGAAGGGTACTCTTGTAAAATTTAAAAAATTTATATAGTGTAAAAATACCCCTCAAAAGGGTATTGATGCAAAAATTAAACCTTTTGTGGGTATTGGGAATAGAATTTAAAATGTGGTATTTGATAATATAAGATTTTAAAGGGGTAAATATGCAAAAGACTTGTTCAATTGTAATAACCTATATTGAACCATGCAACATTTTGCATGGGCGGGTTGGATCAGGTTGAAGCTCAATTCGAAGTCAACCTGAGATTGAAGAAAGTTAATCAAACTCAAGAAATTCAACTTTAACCCAACCGGTCGGATTTGATTTAGATTTTACTTGAAAAATACGCCATGAGTCAATTATCAGCATGACCAAAATAAAACAAAAGGAAATTAAACACATATTATACAATAAAGAGATTGAAACTATAGAAATAAAAAATTACATGTAAACATATATTAGACAATTCAAATTTTATCTCATAAATTAAATAATAAAGATTTGATTGAGAAAATTTAAATTCCCTGTTTTAGTTTTGGGTTAGTTTGGGTTACCCGACCGAATTATGTTTATTTGGGTTCAGACTCAGATTTAATCCGAACGCTAAAACCCTAACTCAAATCCGTTCAAATGTCAGGTTGAATTGGGTTAGTCATAGTTTCAAGTTGCACCTCTAAGAGCATCTTCAATCGGGATGCATTTCGCCAAATTGCATCCCGGTTGAGCTCCAACCGATCGACATTTGGTTATGCAAAATGGAGATCATGCATTTGGTCCTGCAAAATTGCAGTTTGGACGAGTGAAATGCAGACGCCTGCATATCACTGTTCATTTTATTTAAAACCCCTAAATACCTTTCCCCAGTGTATACAATCATTTTTAATTATTAACTATTTATAAGTTAAATGTAAATCTATCCCTTATTTATTTATAAATATCATATCATTAGAAATATTTCGTCGAGATCTTCAAAATGAGTCTAATATTGATTAAGTTATTACGCATTCATTTTAATTAAATATTTCATATTAATTAATTTTATATGTATTATTTGACATTATAGTAAATCATGCAATTAAAAATTAAAAAACTTCATAATTTAAAATAATTCACATAACAATTTTCATACATAAATGCACACTGAAATTGAGATACATTAAGCTTGATGATTTACCAGAGTATTAGCATTTTCCTGTATCTTATTTCTTTTTTTTTGTACTTTTCTTTCTTATTGTTGTTGTCCTTGGGGCGGGTTAAATAGTACCCCAATTTAGTTTGATTTTTTGGGTTAAATTTAATAATATATTTATATTATAATAATTAGTTTTATATATTAAATTTTTTTTAAAAAATATTAATTTAATTAATTTTATATTCATTATTATATTATTATCTTATTATATAAGTTAATATTTTAAATAAAAATAAAAATAGAGATAGAAATGGAGGGGGTGGGTTGGAGTAGGTCTGTCAATGGGTCGGGTCGGGGTGGACCCTGACCCGACCCGTGACAGGACCCGGCAGGTCCGGGTTCAATCCAGGACCCGGCAGGTCTTGAATATGTGGACTCAGACCCGGACCCGTCGGGTCTCGGGTCGGGTCAGGTCCGAACCCGACTCGAGGAAAGTTAATAAAAACAAAAAAAATTTAAACTCATGAATTTCTTTGTCATATCATTATATTAGGAAAAATTTGTAATAAAGCATTAATTATTATTGAATTTTCTAAACTGATGTCCTAATACTGTGTTTGAACATATTTTTGTACAATTCAAAAGAAGTGAATGAATTATTAAACAACATTAAAAATAACAGTTCTGCTACATAGGCCCCAAATAATAAGCCCCATTCGTAGGCCCCATGAGGTGGCGATTTTTCATTGGTTGCTTGGTTTAAATTTACAAAAGGGCAAAATAGCAAGTGACTAAAATACCCTTTTTATGAAACGCCTCGTCGCCCGCGATTTCCCCCTCTTTTTCCGTTTTTTGTTGCTTCGTCTTCCTGACCCTATCAGCCAACGAAATCCAAAAATTAAAATCTAGGGTTACCAAAAATCATCTTCCGTTCGAAATCTCTCAATCCATTGATTCCCCTTCGTTCAAAAATCGTTCGGCTAGACCTAAAATCGATAGCGAGGTATCAAGAACATCTGATTCGACGTTTTTTGTTCATCCGGTGGATTAAAAACTGCAAAAAAAAAAGGGTATGCAAATGTTTTTTCATTTTTTTTACTACTCTTGTTATTTGGACGACTATAGATAGTGGATGTGATTTTTTTTGTTACATTATTTCTTAATCAGACTAGAAATTTGATGTTTTGCTGATTTAGGGTTTTTTGTGTATAAAGCATTTAATAATTCTTTCAGAGAAAAAAAAGACACTACAGATTTATTAACATTAGTTTTATATTCAGTTACATGTTTGAGTCATATGTTTATTGCATAAACACAAAAAATTCGTTAATGTAACTAGCAATTGTGTGTTAAGCTTCATATGTGTGTTTGATTGTATTCTTGTATTTCAGTTACATATATGAGTCATACAGAATAACTAAAATGTTTATATATTTTAGGGGTAATGTAACTGAGTAATGTATTTGATTTCTGAAGGATGTATGTATGTCATGATATAAATCGAACACTATAATTCAATACGTCCAGGCTGAGAAAAAAAATGACACTACAGATTTATTAACATTAGTTTTATATTCAGTTACATGTTTGAGTCATATGATGTTTATTGCATAAAATAAAAAAATTCATTAATGCAACTAGCAAATCTGTGTTAGGCTCGATATGTGTATGTTTGATGGTATTCTTGTATTTCCGTTACATATTTGAGTCATACAGAATAACTAAAGTGTTTCTGAATTTTAGGATTAATGTAACTGAGTAATGTATATGATTTCTGAAAGGATCTATGTATGCCATGATATATATTGAATAGCGTAATTAACTAATATGAATGATGTAGTTGTTCAAAATGTACTGCTTTGAGGAGTAAATGCAGAATATGTAACTAAAATAATCATTCAAAAATGTGACTCATTTTAGACAAACTTTTTGACTATATAAAACAATTTTCATTAACATGGATAATGTAGCTAACTTATACTTATAAATGTAATGCTGCAGGTCAAAGGAAAATAGAGAAACCCAAGCAGAGAAGAGGAAAAAAATACTACCCACAGTTTAGAGCTTCATTGCAGAAAATATATGAAACGTTTTCAGAGCTCCATCTCAAAGAAAGACATGTGGATATGCTTAAAAAAACTCAATTCTGGAATCTTTTCAAAAGTTTGTTGGACAAGTCATTCAACTCCAAGCAAACAAAGAAAAGAGATGATGATATACTTTGGGTGATCCAAACATATGACCAGAAGACCCAGTCATTTATTATTGGTGAAAAGGCTATGAAGATAACACCAAATGAAATTGATCTGATTTTAGGCATTCAGTCAGGAAAAAAAGATGTTAAAGGTAATGACATGATATTTGACTTAAATATGCAATACATTTATTATATAAGTGACATTTTTTTTCTTTATTTTTTACAGTGAACTATGGGACAAAGCCAGACACGCCGTTCATCAAAAGCGATTTGATGCAGTGAGTAGACCATGTGCTCCATACATCAAATAGCAGTTAGTCGATGCATTGGCTGGAAATGAAGACCACGATTTCAGGGACTTTGCAAGGCTTTGCTGCTTGTACCTATTTGTATGACTCTTTTACACAAATAGTGGTCATACTATTGGATGGGCAAGCTTCAAATATGTTGAGGACATGAATAAAATGAAGGAATATGCATGGTCTTCTTCTATATTGGACTCAATGATGAAGTCAATTCATCAAAAGAGCAAAAAATAACCTACGAGCATCACCGGTTGTGTTATATTGCTTCTGGTAAGTGTGTTTATTTAACAGTACTTTAATTTCAATTGTGGTTAACAAATTTTCAAACTGACATTGTAATGTGAAAAATTGCAGTACTGGTTGTGTGAACATACTGATCTCATTGAAGCATCAGACCCAAAACAATTCCCAAGATTCTTGAAGTGGGATTTACGAAAAATGCACAAGAAGCTAGGAGTAACAAATCTCCGGAAGGTTAGATCCAATTAGGTAATTGCTAAAAAATACATCTTATGTTATTTGTAATCTAATCATACACATGAATCTCTTGTTTAAAACAATTTACATTTATACACATACTCTGTTTTTTAAATGTTGCTAGCATTGACAAGTTACATCAAATATGCTTATTATAAAATTTTTGAATTAGTCCTGTGTATTTAATAAAATGTAACTAGCTGTTGGTAAATGTAACTAACTATTATAGTGTTACACCATACAAACATCAAATATGCTTATTTTAAACTTCTTTAAATTAGTCATGTGTATTTAATAGAAAATATAACTAGCTGTTGTTAAATGTAACTAACTATTATAAATGATGAATTCGCATGTAAATTTAGTTGTCCGTGGAAGAGCTTGACACAAGATTGGTAGAATTGCAACATCTAGGAAAAAAAGCTCAAGGACATATTGGTTCAGAATCAGAAGATGACTTTCAACAAACAAATAGTGAAGAAACATCGCAAGGATCTTCAGATGATAGGTCTGAGGAAGAACAAACACAGAATGCCACCGGTGATGCAAATGACAATTCTTGTCTGCAAAACAGTGAACAGAATGCTGGATTTGTAGAACAAGAAATTGGAAAAGACAATGGACAACAAGTCACAGACATGATAGACAATATCTGTGACAATACAAATATGTCATTGAATCAGGATATCATTTCAGATAGAGAGAATGCTGAGCTGAAAAGAAAATTTGCAGTGCAAGAAGAAACTATTACAAGACTTGATGAAGAAAAAAAGGTTTTGGACAGTCTTTTTATAACAGATCGCAAGACTGCTGCAGACAAAATACAAGAGTTTGTAGTGGAGTTGACCAACCTCAAAGATGAGTGTCAAACACTAAGAGGCAAATACAATTTGATTGAGTCTGAAAACAACAAAATCTCAAAGGAAAAATCAGGACAAGAGAGAATCATTAATGATCTTAGAAGGAAAATTGCTGATCTGAAAGATGATGCAACAGTCCACCTACACACAGACACCTAGTTTGCATGTGGATTTGATTTGTCTGAAAGAAGAGATCAGGCAAAAAGATTTGATAATTGCTCAACAAAATGTGATGCTCAATTTCATCCATGATCAATCACCATCAGATGACCAAATGGCACTTCAAGTAGTACCACTGAATTCCTGTTTACCAGAGCAACAAGAGGTGTCTGAAGGATTCCCAAAGCCAACCAATTCCAGATCAATGATCATGAGAGTTAAAAACAAAAGAAGAAATGTTCAAAGAGATCCAGATTTCAATTACTCCCTGAAGAAAAGAAAGACCAAAGAAAACCCAAAAAAGAAACAACCTACAAAGAAAAGATTCATTTTCAATTTTTCCACAAAAAAAAAGGTTGCAAAGGTTGTTGGAAGTGATGATATAAACAAGCTGAAACATATAGTGAAGCTCACTTCGGGAAGGTAAATACTGTTAGTATCTTTGTTAAATCTAAAGTTCATGTATATTAGAAAGCAAACTAAATTTAATGAAATATGCAGTGGACCAATCTAGCAAGGCAATATGGCGGTTGTTCATTATGAAGATCTGAAATCAATTGCGTTGGATGATGAAATTACTAGCAATGTAAGATATCTAAAACTCTGCTGTCAATTTACATTTTAGTTACAATTTATTAGTTATTGAAATGTAACAAGCAATTGTTTAATATTACATAATAAATGACTTAAATTCAAATATGAATCTTTTGAAATGTAACTATGATTCCTCTAATGTAACTAGTTTTGATATATTTAAAAAAATTGATTAATTCTTAAATATCCATACAAAACTATGAATCATTTACTATTTTAATTGTAGGTGATTGATGCATTTATGGAAATCTTGTATGAGAGACAAGGAGCACCATCGCAGGGAAATGATAGTTCCTTCTTTGTGTCCACCAACATATCGCACGCACTGATCAATAAAAAACAAAGGCATCTATTCAAATCACTGGTGAAAGAGAAGATTGATCTAACCGTACATTGATACATACACTTCCCTCTTAACAATGAAGCTCATTGGACATTGGTCGTCTATGATGTAAAGGAGAACACATGGCGACACTATAATTCAATGCGTCCAGCCTATGAAAAAGATGACATACATTTACAACTGGTCTCACAACTGGTAACTACATTATATACTTTAACTGTTATTATTTGTACCTTTAAAAAATAGAAACTATTCAGAAAATGTAACTATATTAATTTTTCAGATGACTGAATTCATGAAGTGCTTCGATTGGATAAAGGAGGGCAAGATCATGTCCATGAAAAATTCACCTCAACAACCCCAGTTTTCGTGAGTATAATTAGAAATACATGTTCAACATTTAATATATCAAAAAAAAAATTACATGTCGTGCATTTTTTGATATGCAGGTTGGACTGTGGCGCAGTCATCGTTTATATCATGACTCAACATGCACATCATGAACAGATCAACGAAACCATCACGAAGGATGAGTTGACAAACATAAGAGCACGCCTCATTAAAGAATTAGTGAACGACTATCTGAGGACATACACTGAAGATGATCACATGGTTTTATCAATGGAATTTGATGACTGAATTTTTGTCATTTGTGTAAATGAAAAACAAAACTAATTCACATGTATGTTGATGTGTATGGAAAAAGACAAGTTAAACTCTTTTTTGGGTTGATTAATGGCTATGCATTGAAACTGTTTCAATCAATATGTGCATTAACTTATATGTTTATCAAGTTGTTTTGAGATGATCTATGACAAATTGTTTTGACTTGCAACTGTTATTATATTTATGTGAAATGTCACTGTCTTATTATTGAATGTAACTAGCTTTAATTATATGTAAAAAGGTTGAAAGATAGTGTAACTAAAATATGAGTACTGTCAATACACAATACTTAAAAGGGGATTCAACCCAACAGACAATGTAACTAAAATTTGAGTATTGTTATCAACTATCATATCATATAAAAGGAATTCAATGTAGCAGACCATGTAACTAAAATATCAGTGTTGTCATCCCTTTTCAAGATACAAGGAAGATTACACAAAGATATAAGGATGCAGAAATCAAAATGCAGCAGATCCAACAACTTCATCAACATTCTGTGTGTCACACCTTTCAGAGTTCTTCGGTTGCTTTCTCCTTGGTTTATAAACCTTAGATGCCTTCCTTTTTGATGGTGGACGCCCTTTACTTCGAACCTTTATTGGAGAGTGGACAATTGAATCTGGCAATGCTTCTTCACTAGCAATACTACAGTTAGGCATTTCTTTGGGCAAATTGATCAGATGAGCATGCAGAGAATCCAAGTATTTTTTGGTTAATTCCAGTTTCTCTTGAGAGACAACAGCAGCTTCAGCAACATTCACAAATTTAGCATACAGTTCATGGTGCCTCCTCATATAGTCATTTGAAATCTGATCATCATAGCAGTTTTTTACAGAATTGTGTTTACGTTTGATTCCCTTTCGCCAACGATCAAGAATATAGTTTGAAGAGACTTCCATTGTATTAGTATGGATCAACACTTTAATGGAGTGTCTGCACATAATACCACAAAATTAAAAAAGACAGCACAAACATCGAACTTCCTGCTTGCCCTCATCAAATTCAACCTGGTAAGCAGTTCTTTTTGTTGCTCCATCTCTGCCATTGGAAACATCAGTAACAGTGAAAGTTTTAACACCATCAACATTATATTCAGGGACCAAGTTGCAATAGATTTACCCCTTTATTTCATTCTGAAACTTCTTGAAAATATCGTGTGTATAAGCCTCTTGGAATTGCTTCTCAAAAAGAAAGTCTGTAAGCAAAGGAATGCTTGAATTTATAGAATGAAAATCAGTCTTCTCCTCTTTTTCAACCTTGCTTTTCAAAGCATTGTCATATTGTCCAACAAATTGTTTCAATGTTGTTTTTGAGTTAACATAGTTATCAAAGAATGCGTTCATGCTTTCACTTCTCTGTGTGGTTGACATGCCAGCCCAAAACGTTTGTTTGACATAAACTGGAACCCATCGTTGTCGGCAGTTGAATAGCTCTGAAAGCCAAGCATTGTTACATAGACCATTTACTGCTATCAATTCCAACCAATTGTGATCAAATTCATCGGCTGTTAGAGACTCATACACAATGGACTTTAGTCTCGCTTTAATGTCATTATAATTTTTGTAACTGCAAAATATTAACAGACAAATGAACTAATAATGTAACTTGAAAATATAAACCACTGTGAGAAATAGATGCAGACAATGTAACTGTATTCACTAATATGTAACTTAATTATACATGAATGAATACTGCATCACATAATTGACAAGTACATAATACAAACCTGCCAAGTTTTTCAGGGATTTTCTTCATGATATGCCATAAACACAATTTGTGTCGCGAATGTGGAAAAACTTGTGCAACAGCCCCCTGTATTGCCTTACACTGATCAGTAACTATAGCATCCGGTTTGCGACCTGACATGCACTCCAACCAAGATTTGAATAACCAAACATATGTAGCAGTGTTTTCATTTGACAATAAACCACACCCAAACAAGACCGATTGACCATGGTGATTTACACCAACGAATGGAGCAAATGGCATGTCGTACTTATTTGTTAAATATGTTGAGTCGAATGATATTACATCTGAAAATGACTCATACAAAGCTCTTGACCTTGCATCAGCCCAGAAAATGTTTCTCACCCTTAAGTTGTCATCAAAATCAACCACATGAAAAAAATTTGGATTCCTCTTCTGCATCCGAACAAAGTAATCATAAACAGCTTAAGCATCACATCCTCCAAGCCTCACCAATCTCGATTTGGATATGTAGTTCCTAGCATCCTTCTCCTCGTATGACATACAATGATAACCACCAGCTTCAATGGCAAGAGAATGAAACTTTTGGAAGTTCTAATACCAGCTTGATCATTTAAATCCAACACTCTTTTAGACAGCAGATCAATTTTTCGATGGCAAGCAAAATAACGAGCTTTTAATGGGCTTAAATGATGGTTATGTTCCAGAATTACCTTTGAAATTATAAACAAATCACCATCCTTAACACTGATATTAATCCTAGCACCACATCCAGTTTTCATAGAGGACCTGACATTAAAAGCATTCTTCCCATTTGACACATGCTTCCCATTCCGACAACATGCAAGAGAATAAAACCTCAACCTTCCATTTTCATCCTTTTTACTGTGAATCTTTGCAATGCCAAAACCTTCACTATGTGCAAAGTTGTTATAAAACAATCTCACATCTTCTTCCAAATTAAATGTCATTCCGACACTTGGAACAATTGCCTCAGCGCTTTGCTCCTCAACTTCAACACAGAAATCATTTTGTGTGCTGTCTGCCATTGCAACAGAAACCCCTGTGTTCCCTGTATTAATCAAACAAGCACATACAAAAAGCTATAAATGTGTTCCTATTCACACAAAAATATAGCATAAACATATACTAGAAATATAATACTCGTAATAATATTAATTATGTAAGTCTGTAACACACATTTATTTCAGTAATAGTTTGTTATGCTCAGATATATTATTAAGGTTATCTACATAAACTTAGAAAATTTTAGATACATTTAAAATGTAACTAATTAATTAAAAAAATACATTACTCATCAGAAAAAGAATGCATATAATGTGGCTATAACAAAGTATAAACAAATGTAACTAATTATATAATGTTAACCAATAAAACACCGGAACTAACCTAAAACATTGAAAAAAAATTCATAATTGTCGGATTGTGAAACGCACAGGATTATCATCCACGACAAAAAATTTAAAAAAGAAAAAAATTGCATATACAAACAACGTCAATCACCTGAATCAAGAACATCCATCGATGAAGAGAACGACAATATTCAGAATGTTATTCTTCCGAAGAGATTAATTGATGCCAAAGTCCTCCTGATGTGAATTAGGTCTCAAGATTGGATCAAACAACAAATCCGATAGGTTTCACAATGTTCTTCGAAATCAAAATGGTCTCGTGAAAAAAAAAGGCGTGAAAAATGAGATCAAGAACGGCTGATCCAAGATGGAAGAAATCCCTAATAAATGCAATTTATTATTCGCTAATCCTAACCGTCCCCACTGATTACAATGATTTTATTTAAAATGATAACAATGGTATTAAGGGTAATGTCACTAGTGCCACCTCATGGGGCTTATTTGGGGCATATGAAATGGGGCCTATGAATCATTTTCCTAAAATTAAACACAAGTCTAAACAATATAACAATGAATTAAAAGAGAGAGCTCATAGTCATTTTTGTCACAAAGTAAACAATAAACACTTATACTTGTAACTTAATAAATAAGAAATAAAATTATGGGTCAACTAATACTAATTTTCTTGTAATATATGAGTGCATATTAATAAAAACAATCGGGTCACGGATCCAACAGGTTGAGGCGGGTGGATCCGGACCCGACCTGTCTGTATATTCGGGTCCATCGGGTCGGATATATTACATGTGTAATCAGGTCTGAGTCGGGTCGGGTGATTTTGACGTATTACACAGTTACACTACTACACTACTACCGGAACCAGAGCCCGTGAAATTGACGTATTACACAGTTACACTACTACCGGAACCAGAGCCCCGTCTCTCTCACCGAACTGTCAAATCCGTCCAGACGTGGAGGTAATCCAAACCTAGGGTTTCCTTCTTTTTTTTCGCTCTGTGATTTTGAAGAGATCACGTGCTTTCATATAGGAGGTTCCCAGTATGATCGATCGATTGATTCTTGGTTTTGGAGTCTCTGATTTTTATTCACTTTTTCACTTTTTTTCGGCCATTCAGTTGGAGAGGGTACTAACAATGTCGATCCAAGACGGTTCGGTCACTTCAGGGAAGAAGTCAGGCGATGCGTTCGATGACCTGCGGATGTTCAATGTAGAGAACCTTCAGAGCAACCTGAAAATCATCAACTACAGGTCTGATTTTTCGCATCTCGGATTTGTTTTTTAGATAACTATGGTGACTCTCTCTAATTGATGTTGAAAGCTTGGTCAATTTTTTTTTTTTTTTTTTTTTTAAGAATTTATGGAACCTGAAAATCCATGATTTGTGCTGTATGTATGTGTATATAATGTCTTGGTTCAAAAGAGATCTATTGAGTGTATTTGAGTGTTCTTTTGATGTTTTTGTAGTCGGACATTCATGTCTATCATCGGTGGTGTGGTGGCTGGGATTTTGGGATTTACGGGCTTGATGGGTTTTGTCTTATATTTTTTGATAATGGCAATCACTTCTCTTGGACTATCGGCGAAGGCGAAGTGCTCGGTTCACACATACTTTGATTGCTGGAACAGGATGACATTAGATGGTTTTCTTGGCGGGCTTATGGTATGCTCACTATCTTCTTTGTTTTTACGTTAGCAAGATTTCTTTTTCACCTTCTACTGAATTTCACAAATCCATCAAGTGAAGTTCTCCTTCAAGTAGAGAAACTATATGTACTTGCATGTAAAATATTGTCTCATTGACCGTCAAGGTTCAATGGTTGAAGTTGCTGGTTTTGAATGCTCAATGGCACTGTGTGGTGATATTGAAAACCTGAGTTCTTGAGAAAGCAGTATGAAAAGAAGAAAAAAAATCATGCACCACCATGATTTGGACTGTTTCATAAAAAACCTGATGGCTGAATGTGACATATATTATACATGTTTGAGTCTCCCAATCTGTTATTTGAGGGTGTAATAGCATCCGGTTTGACTGCCAGGTCATTATAACCACGTATCATTATAATTGATATGGTTTTCATTGATCTAGAGAATGCATATGACAAGGTCACATGGGGATTATGTGATGCGGTTTGATGGAAAATTAAGTTTTGTAGTAATATCTATGCAATAAAAGACGTATGTGATGGGGGAATAATTAGTCTTGGAATAGTTAAAACTTAAAAGAGAGATGATTGCATTTCAATAATTATAGATGTACATCAAGGGTTGACGTTGAGTCTATACCTCTTTGCTTAGTCATCTAGAACTTACTAGGTATATACAAGAGCGTATTCCTTGATGTATATTGTTTGTTTATGATAATGTATTACTTGATGAAACTAAATATGGATTTGATGCTAAGATAGGGCCGGACCTGAGAGTAGTCGGGCTAGGTGGGGTCCTGGATGAATTCCTAAAATGGGGCCCTTGTATATATTAAACATGATTTTTTGGTGTAGGGGTCCTCCATGGTGGGAGTCCTAGGCAACTGCATAGCCCGCCTAGGTTCAGGGCCGGCCTTATACTAGAACAGAAAGATGGATGAAAGCTTTAAAATTTACAAGCTTTAAAATAAGTGAGGTGTAGACATAATATATGGAATGCAATTTTAGAAAGAAGACGAACAATAATGGCATAGTTAGTATTGATAGACGAAGGCTAGAAGGCTACCTAACATTTAACATTCTCATTATTTAGGATCTATTATCCATGAGGGAGGTGAAATTATAGAGGATGCCATTGATATGATTAAAGCTGGATGGTTAGAGGCTTAAGAGTGGTGAACTATGGTTGGCATATTATGTGACATAAAATATTCATGAGATTGGAAGAAGTTTTTTTTAAAATAGCTAAAGGCCAGCTATGTTTTATGGATCAGACTTCAGAGTATTGGGTAATTAACATATTACACGATCAAAAAATTAGTGTAATTAAGATGAGAACAGTAAAATGAATGAGTGGCAAGACATGAAATGAATATTTTTGGAATAATTAGATGTTATCCTTGCCTACAATCGAGGAAAAGACATGGTAAAATTGTTCAAGACATGACATGTGCGGTGAAGATCAATTGATGCACCGGTTAAGAGGAGTGACGTGAACTTATGTAATGTGGAGGACAAGACTACTAAACATCTATTTTGCTCTTGTACGGTGGTTAGATGCATATGGGGTTGGCTGGATGCTTCTATCATTGAGTTCTCGGCGGGATTTTTCATGTTGGAGGGTATGTGGGAGGCAGGGAAGGAGTTGAGAAAGAAGGACATAGAAGTGTGAAACCGATTACACAATTTTTTTGCACCAGTGGTTGTTTGGGCGATTTGGTTGATGCACAATTAGATCATCTTCAAGGGGTCAGATTGTATATAGAAAACATTTGGGAGTCTGTGGTGTGGTTCATTAAGGACGATTGTGTATGGGGGTGAGTTAGGCTTTTATTTAGATGGTAAATGAATCATTGAGGAGTAATATTCACGTGTTGGGGGCAGCTGGTGGCTACAATAGATATCACCTCTATTGTTTTTTTTTTTTGATTGGTATAATTTTTTTTTATTGGTTATCACCTCTATTGTTGGACAGGCCTGTGTGTTTTTTTATTGTTTTGTTTGTTCTGTTTTTGTTTTGAGCACTCTATTCCATCTAAATAAAATGTGGTAGGATGTGCCTACCGTTCCTAAAAAAGGAGTGACGTGGTCTTTTATTGAAGGGGTTCCAAGATAAGCAGCATGTCAAATCAATTTTGGGTAGCAACAGTAAGGAAGGAGACGACTATACATGTTTTTGGAGTATGTGTCCCTTAATAGAGTGGAATGACAATAATGATTCACTTTGTTGTGCATGGGCTGTTGTAGAGTGCCACGTCAATTGGAGACTAGATGTTTCCCTTTACAGAATTATGAATAATTGAATATTTATATTTAAAATAGGTCTCGTGCGTGGGGACATATTAGTTTTCAACTCCAAGCAAATGTGTGTTATCATAGAGAACCTAGTGGCAAACAAAAATGGGATTGGGATCACCCATCACACACAATATAACGCATGCGACAGATGTTTGACACGTCATCAGTTCCATGGTGGTTACAGTAAACCATTCATGCATGCGCGGTCTCATGATAAATTGGTGGCACATTGATCATCACTGGTTGGTGTCATGGTGCAACAGGTGGTCCGAACCTGTAACAAATATTCTTATCCCCAAAATATATGCAAACCTTTGGAAAGCTAAGTTTACTAAAACGTCGCTCTTCTTAAACTCTCCATCCTGTCTTGAGAAACACCATGATTCTTCAACAACTCACAGGACTTGGACACAAATTTATAAAGAGGTTTCTGTAAAATTTTTAGAAGTCCTTGTATATTAAGGGTCGTTTCCTTACCGAATCACCTTTTGACAAATTGGAAGAGGTATCCTTGTTCATTGAGGAATCTTGGGTTTAAGTATTACTCCTGATGATAAGATGAAATTCAACAAGGGAAAAAATAATTTTTTTAAAGAAAATGACCTCGAAGTTCGAATTAAAGAAAAATAATTCAACAAGGGCATTCGAAGTTCAGTTCGAACTAACTTCGAACGGTAAAACCTACTTCTGGTTTGGATTGCCGTTCGAATGGTAATTCGAACGGCAACATACTGTTTGAAAGCCGTTTAAACGCAATTCGAACGTCCAGAGGATGTTCGAAGTTCAGTTTGAACGGGAGTTCGAACGATTATCTTACCCTATGTGTGACCGGATGTATGGTACATGCGGCCGCATATGTCATGTGCGGACCCCACCGCACATGTGGTCCCACACATAGTTTTGAACTATGCTGCTATCTAAGTTTTTTTTTTTTTTTTTCGGTCATGGTTATGGTTTGTGCATATCTTCTGTACGTTTTGTGGGTGTCTGTTTTACCTCTCCAGACCAGACAATTAAATTTCAATTTTGTATGTTCTGTTCAGAGATATTTTTTCTGGAACAATTCTGTCTCTGTATTTGCTTCTGTGATGCATCATCTTAATGTACCTTTGTTTTCACTTGGTAGGTCAATTTTGTTTTTGATGATACTGTACAGACTACATACATTATATTTGTAATTTTTTGTAATTTGTTTCATGTTTATTTTTCTAATCTGTTATCACATGATACATTTCTGGCACATTCTTTTTATTTTTGCAGTCGTTTGTGCTGTTCTGGACGTATCCTTTTCTTTTTACTTTGAAACATATTTTGCCATCAAAGTTCTTATTATATGTGTTAGGTTTTGTGATTCAAAATTGTAATTATTAATACTCAATGTAAAAGTAATTGTTCTATCACTACATTGTGTGTATCATGTATGTCCTTTTGAATTCTCATCTATTAACTTCCCAATGAATATTGATGCATGAATTCTCCTCAATTAACTTTTCAATTTATTTGCATCAATCAATAAGTCCTCTCCAACTCAATTCGCTCTTATTTTCAGTCATATACTATTAAAACAATACTTAAGACCGATCTGATTTTAGCTGAAAACATGTCTGAGAATGATAGTTTGAATGCTCCTGATGCGAATGTTTCTGCTAATATGTCTGTTCCTGTGGGGGTTCTGCCTAATAAATTCATGCCTCCCCATCCTATGCCTGATTTATCTAAATTAGAATCTTTTGATGGTACTCACGACAAGCGTTGGTCTCAAAAGCTCTTATTTATTTTGGATACCTGGAATGTTGATTTTGTGCTCTCTGTTTCTAAGCCATCTGATGAGAATGCTGCTGAATTTAAGGATTGGAAAAAGGCCAACAACTTATGTAGGAATTGGATTTTGAATACTTTGATTAATGAGTTTTATGATGTGTATTGTTCATATGACTCTGCTTATGAAATATGGAATGAATTGAAAAGGAAATATCAAATTGAAGATGCTGGAAATAAGAAATATGTAGTGAGTAACTTTCTGAAATTTGAAATGGTTGATGAAAAGAAAGTTGTTGATCAAATGAATGATTTCCAAAAGATTGTGCATGATTTAAATACTGAAGGAATGATATTGCCTGAAAATTTTGTTGCTGCATCTTTGATTGAAAAACTCCCTAGCTCATGGAATGATTATAAGAAGAAGCTGAAACACAAGTCTAAGGATCTTACCCTTGAACAATTGATTGTGCACATTCGGATTGAAGAAACTAGTATGATAAGGGAAAGGGATGAAGAAGCCAAAGGGTTGGCTGTAAAGGCTAATATGATTGAGGTGACAAACAAAAAGAATTTTTACAAGTCTGCAGGTCAACAAACTTCTAAATGGAAGGACTCACAGTTTAAACCATCACATAAGCTTAAAAGGTTTAATGGAAATCGTCATGCATGTGGTAAACCAGGTCATACAAAAGCTGTCTGTCGATACCAGAAGAAGAAGGAGAAGGCCGCCAAAGCTAACTTGGTGGAAGCAGATGACGTGATCATTGCTGTAGTGTCCGAGGTAAATCTTGTCTCCAATGGCAAGGAATGGGTGGTTGACACTGGAGCCACCAAACACATGTGGAGATAGAAATGCATTCTCTTCATATCAGACTTTGGAAGGTGTTCAGATCTTTATGGCAAACTCTGATTCCTCTAAAGTTCTAGGAAAAGGAAAGGTTATGCTGAAACTAACCTCTGGAAAAACCCTTTGTCTGAATGAAGTGATGCATGTTCCGGACATTCGTCGTAACCTGGTGTCAGGTTCTCTACTAAACAAAGTGGGGATAAAATTAGCCTTTGAATCTGATAAGCTTGTAATGACAAAAAATGGGGCTTTTGTGGGCAAGGGGTACAATGATAATGGTTTGTTTGTACTGAATGTTGATTCTATCCCTAATAATAATGCTTCATCTTCTGCTTATTTGGTTGATTTCATGGATTTGTGGCATGGCAGGTTAGGACACATTAATGTTCCATACATTAAGAAATTAAAACAATTGAATGTTATTCAAGATGATTTGGTATCTGATATGCCTAAATGTGAAATCTGTGTAGAAACCAAATCTGTCAAGAAACCACACAAGTCAGTAGAACGTCAATCTGAACTTCTAGAACTTGTTCATAGTGATCTTGGTGACTTGAAAGAAACAATGTCTAAAGGAGGAAAGAAATATTATATCACATTTGTTGATGATTATTCTCGATTCACTTTCATGTATTTGCTAAGAAATAAAAATGAAGCTGAACAAGCATTTGTTAAATACAAGAGTATGGTTGAGAATCAATTACACAGAAAAATTAAAAGACTTAGGACGGATAGAGGTGGTGAGTTCTGCTCTAATTCATTTGAGGAATTTTGTGAGATAAATGGGATCATTCATGAGATCACACCACCTTATTCTCCTGAGTCAAATGGGATTGCTGAAAGGAAAAACAGAACTCTAAAAGAAATGATGAATGCTATGTTACAAAGTTCTTCTGGTTTGCCTCCCAATATGTGGGGAGAAGCAATTCTCTCTGCTTGTCATGTTTTGAATTTAGTTCCTCATAAGAAGACTGGTTTAATTCCTTATGAGATGTGGTATGATTGTCTGCCTAAGTTGAATTACTTGAAAGTGTGGGGGTGTTTGGCCAAAGTCATGTTACCTGATATCAAAAAGAGAAAAATTGGTCCTAGGACTGTTGATTGTGTTTTCATTGGATATCCTAGTAATAGGGCTGAATATTCATCATGCTTGAAATTCTCTTCTGCATATAGGTTCATGGTTATTAATTCTGTTGATAATGCATTGGGATCTCATTCTATCATTGAATCAAAAGATGTTGTGTTCTTTGAAAATAAATTTCCTTTGAAAGAAAAATCTATGATTCTACCCTTATATGTTACCTTCAAATCTTGCAGAATAGCAAGAACTTAGAAGAAGTAAAAGGGTAAGGAAAGAGACTAGCTTGGTTGATGATATGTATACCTTTTTGGTTAATGATGAACCCAAGACTTATGCTGAAGCCATGGGATCCCCAGATGCAATATTATGGAAGGAAGCTATTGATAGTGAAATGGAATCTATATTGCACAATCACACTTGGGAGTTGGTAAAACTTCCCAAAGGTTGTAAGCCTATTTCTTGTAAGTGGATATTTACTAAGAAATTAAGGACATATGGTAGTATAGATAAGTTTAAGGCAAGGCTAGTCGCTGGAGGGCACAGAACTAAAAAAGGTGTAGACTATTTTGATACCTATTCTCCTGTCACTCGAATAACAACTGTTAGAGTTTTGATAGCCATAGCTTCCATTTTTAACCTTGAAATACATCAAATGGATGTCAAAACTGCTTTCTTAAATGGTGTTTTAGAAGAGGAAATTTACATGAAACAGCTCGAGGGCTTTGTAGTTAAGGGACAAGAAGATAAAGTATGCAAGTTAATTAAGTCCTTATATGGTTTGAAACAAGCACCTAAACAGTGGCATGATAAGTTTGATAAGACTCTGATTGAACATGGTTTTATTGTCAACAATGGTGACAGATGTGTATACAGTAAGTTCTCAGATTCTATTGGTGTGATTATTTGCCTATATGTTGATGATATGCTTATTCTTGGCACTGACTTGCATGTAATAAATCAAACAAAGAATTTTTTGAAGTCCAAGTTTGACATGAAAGACTTAGGACCTGCTGATGTGATGTTAGGGATTAAGATTAGCAGAATTTCTAATTCTTTTGTTTTATCTCAATCACATTATGTGCACAAAATTCTTGAAAAATTTGGTCAAATAGATTGTTCACCTGCAAGAACACCCTATGATAGCAATGTGCATCTTAAAAAGAACTCAGGAAATTGTGTAGCACAAAATGAATATGCAAAAATTATTGGTAGTCTCATGTATTTGATGAATTGTACAAGGCCTGACATTGCATATTCTGTTTCTAGGTTAAGCAGGTACACAAAATGTCCTCGTACAGAGCATTGGACTGCTTTGATTCGAGTACTAAGATACTTCAAATATACTCATGATTATGGACTACATTATAGTGGGTTTCCTGCTCTGCTAGAAGGGTACAGCGACGCTAATTGGATATCTGATTCTTTGGATACCAAATCCACCAGTGGGTATGTATTTACCTTAGGGGGTGGAGCTGTGTCTTGGAAGTCTTCCAAGCAAAGACTTATAGCCAGGTCCACAATGGAGGCTGAGTTTATCGCCTTAGATAAGGCAGGAGAAGAGACAGAATGGTTGAGAAACCTTTTGTCTAAAATCCCATTATGGATGAAACCAGTGCCATCTGTTGCAATGCATTGTGACAGCCAAGCTGCCATTGCTAGAGCAAATAACAAAACCTATAATGGGAAGAGTAGGCACATAAGGCTCAGACATGATAATGTTAGAAAGCTAATCAACAAAGGTGTTCTAGCCTTAGTATTTGTTCGGTCAAGGAAGAATATTGCTGATCCTTTGACCAAGCCACTAACAAGACAGTTAGTGATGGAAACTTCAAGTGAAATGGGATTAAAACCCACCAAGGAGTCAACAACATGGTAACCCAACCTTTCAAGTTGGAGATCCCAAAATAAAGGTTCAATGGGTATTAACAAGTGTTGGAGTGACTTGTAACTATCCAAAACTTGAATAAAATATGTCCCATAGTAATAAGGATAGTGTAAACAGCAAGTTGAAAGGTGAGTTATAGAACTCTTAATGGTCTACCTAACCTGAACAAAGGTAGTGAGTAATTGCTGTTCTTGCTAAAGGAGACCACCTATATGAGTGTGGAAGAGAGGCAGCTCCTATGCGAGCTTTGGGTTAGGCTCGCTAGAGCACTCAAGAAATCCAGGAAAGGCGAAGGCCATAAATGCGCCAGATTGTTAAGCTCATATGCAGTACACAATATTGTATGTGTATTATCACATGGTTAACTTGGAAGAAAGGAGATTGGTTCAAGAAATCTAGTTTCACCATACTCCTCTAAGTTCTGTGAGATATATACTAAATGGAGGTTCAAGTCTAAAAGGCACCTCTTTTGATGCATACCGAATTGGCTCACTCCAGATTTTGTAATCAATTTTGAATCATGTGGGGGATGTTAGGTTTTGTGATTCAAAATTGTAATTATTAATACTCAATGTAAAAGTAATTGTTCTATCACTACATTGTGTGTATCATGTATGTCCTTTTGAATTCTCATCTATTAACTTCCCAATGAATATTGATGCATGAATTCTCCTCAATTAACTTTCCAATTTATTTGCATCAATCAATAAGTCCTCTCCAACTCAATTCGCTCTTATTTTCAGTCATATACTATTAAAACAATAATATGTGCCCCATGCTTATCCTGTATTATACTATCCAAGGTTGGGTTTTATTATTGATTATCATCTGCTCCTCCACTTCATCATCACATCCATCTATCTATATCATTATTGAATTCTGTCATCGCTCATCGGTACACAATTTCCTCTCTTTTCTGGAAGACATTATAATTTGTAGCTTTTAGCGAAGTCAATAGTATCATATGTTGTATTTGAATCCACATTAACTACACATTGGTTTGCTATGAAATATTAAGTTTTTCTTGACAACAACCTAGATTTGCGTATGACATTGTTCATATCTTCTAGAAGAGTACGCCGAATCCATCTACAAGGCTGATCTCCAGATCAACATCCCCTCGACATCTCAACTGGCGCAGAATCCATGATTATATGTAACCTAATAACAGGCAGCCTCCTAAAATTTTCCAACTGTTCCATTTGTTTCTTTTGAATGTTTGTGATTGTATTATAGAAATTCATAGCACAGAGCATCTTAGGAATGTGAATTGTGTTAGGTTTTGAAGGTAACATGGTTTCCACTTTCAACAGAACTCAGAAGGCCTTGGAAGTAATGGAGGGGAGGGACAGGTGAAGACAGATCGGACCACTATGAGCTTTGATTTATAGGTCAATATTGATACACTGAGTCTGTTACATAGCTCTGTCAGTCCCTTAGCCACCTATACACTTTAAAGTTATTCCACATATGTGGATTCACTGTCAAATCAATTGTCATCATCTGTTAAATCAATTGTTATTATCTTTTCACATTTTATAAATCTTTATCCACACTTTATTCACATTTTATCCAAACAATAAAAGTTTTATTGTTACGCTTCCAACGAGAATAATTCAAAACACAACAAATACAAAATCATTTTTATCTTTATTTATACTCACTTATGTTGGAATAGTTGATACTCAAGAATAAGTCATATCCTGTATTTAAACGGGGGTGCTATGTTAAAAACTAATGACTGTTTGAACATTGGTGTGTTCATTAGTGTAACACCTGTGAATTTTATCTTATTTATATATTTGATTTAAATATATAAATAAGATATTTAAATTAAAATTTGTGTATTTTGTGTGTTTTTAAGTTTTGACCCATTTAATGTATCATTATGGGTTTATTTCAATTTACAATTTTAAATATTAATTGTTATGTTGAAATTTTTATATATTTTTTTCTTTTTAAGATCTTCAAGATCTTCAATGATTACAATCCCATTAACATTGGATCTCAAAAGATTAAGTTTTGAGGTTTTCTTGTTATTGATTTTTGAGGGACTCAGTTTTGAATCGTGAATTTATTGTAATATGCGTCAGGGACCTATTTGTAATTCGGATAGGGATCTATTTGTAATTTGGATGGGGACCTCTGTGTAAATATAAATAATATGGGGGTCGTTTTGTCATTTTCGTTAGGTTTAGATATTAGATTTATGGGTGATATAGGTTGGCGTGAAAGAAAGAAAAAAAAACATTATGGCTGTGTGTATTCGGCAGAGAGAGAGAGAGAGAGAGAGCGCGCAAAGGTATTTAATCTTTTTCTTTTTATTCTTTGATTTTACTGTTATTTATTAGATCAATGTTTAGGTGTTTTGATTTCTAAGATTTTAATAAAAAATAGAGTTTTGATTTATTATTTATTTTAAGGATTAAATATATTGTTATGTTATGAGAATTTTAGTTTTTGATCAAGTTAGAGTTTTAATATGTATATGTTTTTGTTGTTAGATTCTTATGATTTTATAAAAAAAAATAAGGGTTTTGATCTATTATTATTTTTATTAGATATATATTAGATATTTAGATTTTTGAGTCTTTATAAACTTAGGGTTTCGATTTATCATTTATTTTAAAGATTAGATCTATGTTTAGATTTCTAAAATATAAGTTTTTAATAAAACTAGGGTTATGAGTTATACCTATACTTAATAAGTTTTATTTATTTTCAATTTTTATTGACTAATAATTTATTTTTAAAGAAAAAAAAATGTTTTTTTTTGTATTCTTTTATTAATTTTCGTTATTTTATTATTATTTTAAATTTTCTGGATTTTTATCTTTTTCTGGTTTTGTCTTTTCTGGTTTCGTCTTTTAGTGTCTGGTTTTATTGTAAATAAGTTTTTAATCTTTTTCTTACATTGTGGTATATATGGATGGGTTTTTGATTGTTCGGTATAAAAATTTATACCTAATAATTATGGACAGGTAATTAGGTCTTGGGCTTAGGCTTAAATTATAGGTTTTAATTAATAATTTATTTGATTTATCTAGGTTATGATTTTTGCTGTGGGCTTCATTCTCCGGACCTAGGGTCCATTCGAGGTGAGTAGGCCTATCGATTTATTTCGTGTGAGCTTTTGCTCTATAACATTGAATTTCATATGCAAATCATATTTGTGTGATATTATATGTCATCCATGCATTTATATTTTGATAAATTTGCATGATTTGGATATTTTCTTCATATTGATCAAATTGCATTTTCGTTGAATGAAGTTGGATGATTTAATTCATTCATCATGTCATTAAAATAGCATGAATTATGATATTCATGTTTCAAGAATTAACATAATATTATTCTGATGCTTATGCTTTCGAAATAATATTTGGATTAAAGATTTTCATTTCGAGAGTTTTGGAAAAATTTAGGACTAGTGGAGACAACCTAGTCCTAGGAGATTTTATCAAGATGCATATCATGACATATTTTCTGGAATAAATCCCCCGTAGTATTTCGCCTTTGGGGAGGAAGGTCTAGGACTCGAAGAGTCCCAAGATCGGTGAGGGGTGTGGTAAAGCATTCCTTGCAGCGGCGGACTCCTTTGTTTGGAGTCTGCAGCAACCGGGGCATCCTGTGCTGGTGTTCTCGTAGTGATGGCAGCGGCGACCCATCAGCGTCTTCTAGATTCGACGTCTCCTCGAGGGAGCTTTTTGAGCGATTTAGTCGCTTGGGGCTTGGCACACCTGTTTTGGGGAACGGTTCTTCCGATTGAGAACTCTACTCGGTCATATCATTTAAGCTGCATGATTTTTATGATGTGGACCAAGGATTGGGCCACGTGATTGCATTAAAATTATATTTTATTAAGCTCATGAATTTATTTTGATTTTTTTTAAAGAAAATTCTTATTTTTTTATATATATAATATATATATATATAATGATATTTTTTTTAACTCTCATGATTTCTCTGATGTGGGCCAATGATTTGGGCCACGTGTGCATTAAAATATTTTTTTTAAAGTTCATGATTTTAAATTGATTTAATAAAATAAAATATTTATTAAATGAAATTCTGAATTTCATAAAACCTTATTTTTATATGTAACTATCATATGAAGTAATTTGTCAGTGGGCTTATTCACTGAGTTAATTGCTCACCCTATTCGATATGGGCTGGTTGTTTCATAACCAGGTAGCTCATCTTCTGAGGACCAAGACAAAGCTTGAATTTTTCATACGCTTCAAGGATCTCGTCGAGGTAGCAGTATTTGAGAATAAATAATAGTCACGGTCAACTATTTGGATTTACTTTAGTTTAGATGGCTCCCACAGGGGTGGTTTGTTATGTATTTCTTTTTTTGTATCTTGTCTCCGCAAAAACTCTGATATTGTAAAGTCATTAGTGATTTAAAACCGTTGGTATTATTTATTTTATTATTATCGATTTTATTATATTTATATTATATGGGTATCATATAAAAAAAAAAGAGCTGCAAATTTTGGTCTTTTAATTGAATTAAATTTAGTAGCGACCCATTTACCGTCAGATAAACGGTTAGGTAAATGTGGGGCGTTACATTAGTCATGACTAATAATATTTGGAAAATGTTAATCCTTTTTGTGGGAGGTGAAAATATCCTCATCCTTGAATGGGCCGAACTCGAGGACGGTCCAGATTTGGTTTGGGTAGATCCGCAAAGAGACGACGATTATGGTCCGCCGTGGAGAGAATGACGAGGTTTGTCTAGACTAAACCAGATATAAATTAGGCTGCCTTGGTGAGAACCTCTGATGATGAAGCCCAATTTCCATTAAAATGAGATTTAAAGCTTGAGTCTAGGGTTTTCTTTGTTTTTGGGAAGAAGGAGTCCCTCTCTGCCCCTCTCTCTGTTCCTCTCTGTCCATCCCCCGTTAATGAAGGGGACACTCTCCTATTTATAGTGGGAGGGGTGTGTCTATTGCCATAGAGGTGTGAGCATATCATGGGATGGAATCTTCCACGTGGCTATTGGATCAGTCGACACGTGAGATCTATTTTTTAACAGTTTGTTACAGCCACCGTGTTAGGGAATATTCCTTGGGATTTTGAATATCTCGCCGATGCGGACTCCGTGCTTTTGATTCAAGTCGGACATGAGCTATGTCCCCATTCACCCAGATCTGGTCGGGAGTCCGACCAGACTGTTTATTTGTCCGACTTGAGATTGTGGTGTGTTATGACGGAATGTGATGGGCCGGGGCGGTATGATCTTTTAAACGGATCCTAAGGTGTGACATATTTCGGCTTCTACACTTTTTATAGTCTAAAACTCAATTGATACATGTTTTCATTTTTTTTAAATAGTAAACATTGTCTGATGATGTATATGTTTTGATAAAAAGTGTACATCGCTGAATTTTAAATTGAATGAACTCATTTTCAGGAAGTGTAAGAAAAAATTAAGGATGTAAATATTTTATTAAATTTCTAATGAGATATATAGAACTGTAAAAAAAACTGAATATAACAACACGCAGAGTGTCACGAGGATAATTCATAATTCTTCTATTGCAAGTTCCTTTGTATATGTATTATTCTATTACAAGAATAAAAAAAGCAAAACACAAACTGAACAGGGTTTTACTGATAAAAAAAAACTTAACAGGGTTTTAATGTATCAATGGACCATGCAAAATATGTGCACAAGTACACCTTAATTATTTTCTTTAATCCAAAGAATCCTAGTAGACTAAAAAGTCACTAAAAATATAGTGCATCAACACTAATATACTAGAATTATTTAGATCAATACTAATATCAAATTTTAATATTAAGAGATATACATCCATACATTATTTTGATGGATATAACTTGTACATCAAAAATAAAAACATTTATAATAAAATAAATAAATAAAAATATTATTAATATATTTTAATGGACATATATGTCATTCCATTAAACATGATTACCATATACACGATGGACATATTGCTGTGTAGTAGTTGGTGTAAAGTGATTGTTATATAAGGGCGAGCATCAGATCGAACCTATAAATAACGTCATCCGTTATCGCTAGAGCTTTCGTTTGGGCTTTTCGTCCCAATCTCCTCCCTATGCGGTCTCTAACGTTTTTGGTTTTCTAGGGTTTCTTCGTCTCTCTATTCGCGTCGATTCGACGATCTCAAGTAGCCATCGAAGATCGACAAAAAAAAAGCGCTTCTTCCGCGATCGGAATCCGAGGAAATAACGAAAGAGAGCGATCGAATCGGTTGATCAATCGAAGCCCCCTTCCCCTCCCTTTTGTTCATCTTTGTATCATTATCAATAAAAGAAAAAGAAAAAGTGATGCTTGTAATTGTTCTCTGAATCCCTGATTAGGGTTTTTGTTACTTTTGAGTTTGTGTAGAAAAAAAAAGGCTGGAAAGAGTGGAACTTGAAAGTACTGTAGAATATATTGATTTTTTTTTATTTTGTCGTTGATTATTGTTTCGTGTTTTATGGAATTCCATGTTTTGCGAATTCTCAACCTGTCTTTTGCTGTAAGCTTTTGATATTACTTCAATTGATCTTTCTGTCCATCTATCAATAACAACAATCTTCCCCTTTAAAAAAAAGATTAATTTTTTTATAAAAAAATCGAGAAAGAAAATTAATGGGGGGTCCAGGATTGAATAAAAGAAGCAACGGTC
The DNA here is from genome assembly GCA_030737845.1 of Acorus calamus. NCBI lineage: Eukaryota > Viridiplantae > Streptophyta > Magnoliopsida > Acorales > Acoraceae > Acorus > Acorus calamus. Next base: position 16,376,347 of record CM060858.1, on the reverse strand, counting down.
AATACCTGGGAGTCACAGAGCCAATTTCTTTAAGCGGGCCGTCTGATTTTGATGTGATCAAGACCCAAGAACTCGAAAAGGTCTCTTTTTTTGGTTTACCCAATTCAATTTTTGTCTTTCTGAATTGGATGTTGATCTTGTGCTTACATATGGTGAATTGGGTATGTTCAGTTTTTGAAGGATGAGGGATTATATGAGAGTTATGAAGAATCAGTGGGCAGGGAAGAAGTTTTGGGTAGATTAGATCAGGTTGGTTTCTTTTTTCCTCTATTTGTTGTGTTTGATTTCTCTGCTGTCAATTTGGTTGTTGATGTTGTTGGGGGTTTGGACAGATTGTGAAGAGTTGGGTGAAAAAGATTAGCAGGGCGAAGGGTTTCAATGAGCAGCTTGTTCAAGAGGCTAATGCCAAGATATTCACCTTTGGGTCTTACAGGCTTGGTGTAAGGATGCTTTGGTTTTCATTATTTATTCTTTTTACTATGTTTATGTGATCATGGATGTTTGTATGCTTGTATTGGATTGGTGGATATTCTTTTCATGGAGACTTTGATTTTTGAACTCCTGTCAATAACTGGTGTGAGTTTTGAAGTGACTAATCATTGCTAACACAAATCTGTACGAGTGAAATCTTGTATTGAACAGAAATTAACAATAAGTAGTCTTAAATAATTATCAACATATGTTCCTTGGAATTGCATAGGGTAATTATGTAAATATGAAGAAATTTGAAAATGACAAGTTAAAGAAATGTGTGTAAGATGATCCAATCTAATTGATGTATCAAACTAATAAGAAAAACCATAATTCTTAAGCATTGCATAAAGATGTTGTAATAGTCTGTGCATTGTATAGTAATATGTTCCATGATATTTTAGACAATTGATAATCAGTTGTGCCTCTAATTTGTAGACAATTGCCAGTATCATTAATGAAGTTTCTCTCAGATACTTGTAGTTGCAAAACTAGTTGTCTTAGTATCTGTTTGATGATGAACTTTGTGTTATTTTCTCGAGTGCCCTAAACTTGAGCTGTTGTTCTGTAATATGAGACATCTCCAATGCTGCTTTTACATTTGATTCCATTTAGTATAATTTTTAATAAACACCTTTTTGAGTGAGAAAGGTTGTTCATTCCTTAGGTGCATGGTCCCGGAGCTGATATAGATACACTCTGTGTGGGGCCTAGACATGCGACAAGAGAGGTGTGGTCTTCTCTTACAGCAGTTTTTGAGGCACCTGAAGTTGCTCCCACTGTAAAAGAACCTTGTTCTAACAGTCTGAATTGTTTGGTTGCAGGAAGATTTTTTCATAGAGCTTCACAATATGCTGGCTGAAATGCCTGAAGTGTGTGAATTGCATCCAGTGCCAGATGCTTATGTTCCAGTGTTGAGGTTCAAGTTTGGCGGGGTTTCTATAGATCTTCTCTATGCAAAATTGTCTCTTTGGGTCATACCTGAAGTATGTTTACCCTTCAATACTCAGATATGTTGTCAATATGCATGATTTATACTTAATCAAGTATATTCACAATCCTTGAATCAATTTGAATAACATTTGATGGTAAAACTTAGATGCCCTACCAGTTTCTCGAAAAAAGGGGTATGTGCATGACACTTGTGGGAATTGATCTAACAACTGGATACCTAGATGGTCCCATACATTAGTAATAATCTATGTGAATAGAAAGTCAGCAAACATTAACTAGCTAAAGAAAATGTGACGTATACATGGTAATAGAATCCGCAAAACTCTGTGAATGGAAATTCAAATGTAAATAATTTGTTGGCCATTGCAATTTGTACGAAAAACCCATTGTCTGTGGATGTGCCCAATCGTATTCCCAAGATCTCAAAGTGCATCACATTCAGTGAATTTTTTTCTCAGATTGTTGTGTACAATACATATCGTGATTCTGTTGAGCTCATGAAAAATAAGGTTTCCAAGGATGAGATGTCTTTGGTGGTACCTTGATGTTCTTTTCCATCCTCTAGCAGGAAGTATGGTTTATCTGGAGTGTATATAAGTGGGAATAAGTTGCTGACAAGAGATGCAGTATATAACTTCACTTATCATTTGCTTTTATGTGGTGCTTTGTGTAGAACAGATATTATAGCTCTTGATGTATTTCTCTCGGAGAAGATGCTAAGTTTATGAGCCTACATCAAAATGTTCCACAAATGATTTTGCCATTTTGGACCTAATGAAATGTGTTCACTGAATGATATGCATCATGATGCAATTTTTCCGTGTCATAATGGAATTAAACTGTATGTTGCAGTTGAAATCACTGTCAATATCTGCTGAGATGTTTTTTTTGGAGCATATCTCCTTTACTTAATACATATCTCATGATTTCAGTAAAGGAGAATCATGTTCCTCCTTTGAGGTGTGACTTTATTGGAGAATTCGGAGCATGTTGGGTATTTGAACTGAATCGTTCTTTCCTTGTTAGTTGGACCAATCACATATGCAAAATGAAATGTTCTAGTTAATCCTTGTTTCTTTCTTATGTACTTTTGTTTTGCGACTTGTTAGATTTAGTTGTATGGTTGCTTTCAACTCAAATGCATATCGCGTGGATTTACTATTATTTTTTTGCGGTTTCAGGACTTGGATATTTCACAGGACTCAATATTGCAGAACGCTGATGACCAAACTGTTCGAAGTCTTAATGGGTGCCGGGTGACTGATCAAATTTTGCGTTTGGTGCCAAATATTCAGGTATTTTTGATCTACATTGATCATATCAATACACTAGTGATGCACACAGTCACACGAGTATATACAGATAACAAAGTGTGTTTTTTTTCAAAAACAAATTGTACATGTAGATCTATGCATTTGTTGTGTTTTGATTTATTTCTTTTTTGTTATATCTTATGCAGAATTTCCGAACAACATTGCGTTGCATGAGGTTCTGGGCAAAGCGTCGTGGAGTTTATTCAAATGTATGCCTAGTAGATAAAATCCTTTTTTATTTTTGTTCTTTTTTGTTGGCTCTTACTATTTCCTGATTGATTTTTTTGGGTCGCTTTTAAACATTGATAGGTTGCTGGATTTCTTGGAGGTATAAACTGGGCATTGCTTGTTGCTCGAATATGCCAACTGTATCCTAATGCGCTTCCTAGTATGTTGGTGTCTCGCTTCTTTAGGGTTTATACACAGTGGCGCTGGCCAAATCCAGTGATGTTGTGTGATATTGAAGAGGGGACTCTAGGCCATCCTGTTTGGGATCCAAGGAGAAACCCTCGAGACAGGCTTCACCTGATGCCTATAATTACACCTGCATATCCTTGTATGAACTCTAGTTACAGTGTATCGTCGAGCACATTGCGTGTTATGACGGAAGAATTCCAGAGGGGAAGTGATATTTGTGAGGTATGTGCCATTCTTAGCGACGTTTGGAAATTATTATATTTGGGATAAAATATGCTGATCCTGTCCACTAATATATGATAATGAGAATTTTGGTGCCTTCTCTTTTCATTACGTGTTTATTGATTCTTTTCTTTTTTTGGTTGAAGAAAGGTGGGCATTCTACCACAAATAATTTTATCAAATCCGTAGTACAATGTCAGCTGGAAAAGAGTGTTTCCTTTTTAAAAAAATTTATGGACCAAATGGGAATATATACAATTTTAAGTAGAACAAGTGGGTCATGGAGACCACATTTTGTTTCCTTATGATCAATTGCAGTTGCTGCTTTTTGAGGAATTGAGGATGGGGTGGATGGGTCCTCTTTAAGGAATGTCATTAGCTTTTCTTTAATACTTTGTGTTATAGGAACTATTTCAGTACTGTGTAACAACCAAGACAAAATATTCCGACTTTTAAATTTGTCAGTATATTTGCGGTGAATCTCCAACGCCGGATAGTACTGCGGGGTACTTGTAGGATGGAAGTTAGACATGATAAGTCAGAAGCATTGCATTATTATACTTTGATCATCATGCGTGTTCTTTTTTAATGTAATGTAATACAGTAAACCTAATTTATGAATGGTTTTCTGCATGATACATTTATGTTTTTGTGCTTTTATAATGATTTGATAATCTTTGTAAGATAATAAGATTTTTTTTGTGTCTGTTTTCTTGTCCTGATTATATTCGGAAATTTTGAGTCATATACTGCATTTTCTTGAATATAACACCCATGTAAAAACACTTATATGTGAGTTAATATCGCTTATCGAGCTGGGCTATTAACAGAGCGCATGTGGCACACATATTTGGTTTACACGGGTGGCCCTTCCTGGCATGTGGGAAGTATGTCAGTTTGGGATGAAATCTTTTCCAAAGCATGTTGTTATGTATATATACTGGGGATCCTGTTTGTCAATGTGTCCTATGTAATGTTGTTATAACTTTTATTGTATGGTGGCTTGAGTTCAGGTTCATGTACATAGTCTTGGTTTCAGCATGATTGTGATGAATTGTTTCGTGGGTTTTATTTTTATTTTTTGTTATTTATTTGATGCCAGATTTCCATTTACTGAGGTGCTATTTATTTTTTTCCAATAAAATTCAACTTGTTCATAATTTCTACTCTTTCCATTAATTACAGTCAATGGAGGCGAACAAGGCTGATTGGAATACCCTTTTCGAGTCTTACCCATTTTTTGAAGCCTACAAGAACTATCTGAAGATTGATATTATAGCAGAGAGTGAAGATGACCTTCGGAAATGGAAAGGTTGGGTTGAATCTCGTCTTCGCCAGCTTATGTTGAAGGTGAGGATGGCTTTTGGTGTTTTCTTTAGGATGGTTATATATGACGACAAGTTAGATGCATGGACGTAACTTTTTTTTTTATTAATTATTATTGATAACAACGACAACCACAACCTTAACAGGCCAACAAATTCAATACACCCCGAAAGTGAATTATGCAACCACACCAATCAAATATATCTTAGATTGTTGCCCCAGTGTTATTTTGCAACCAAACACACACTTCTATGGTTCTTACTAAACATTTTTGTTAACATTCCTGTACAGATAGAGAGATACACATTCGGCATGCTTCAGTGCCACCCTCACCCTGGTGACTTCACTGATAAATCTAGGCCGTTTCATCGTTGTTATTTCATGGGCCTGCAACGGAAGCAGGGTGAACCTGTCCATGAAGGAGAACAATTTGACATACGAGCGAGTGTTGATGAGTTCAAGCAAGCAGTTGGAATGTACACACTATGGAAGCCTGGGATGGAAATACAGGTGACACACATAAAACGTAGGGACGTCCCTCTCTTTGTATTCCCTGGTGGAATTCGTCCTTCTCGCCCTGCTAAACCGCCTGGTAGAGAAAACAAAGTAATGTTGAAAGATAAGGGTGGTCTCAAAGATGCAGTTTCAGAAAATGGAAACAAAAGAAAACTGGTAGAAGAAGTTGCAGAAACTAGCACAAGGGATATTAAACGTGTGACCACTGATGCTTTAGATGATATAAGAGCAGTGGAAAAGGATTTTGCAAACGAATCTGGTGAAAGCCTCGCTGGAGATAATGCTTTGAACATAAATAGAAAACATAGTGAAAATATTTCAGAAAATGACTCAATGAGTGAGAAGGTTACTGATGTGGCAGAAGCAAGAAAGGGAATGAAGCCTCATGATAATGTGGAAAGTAAATCTACTGATGTTAAGCTTCTTGTCTCACTTGCTTTGAGTGCTACATCAATGGCTTCTAAAGAAGATGAAGACCTTGTGATTGAGAAAATTGCGTGTGGCCCATCTGAAAATCACTCCGCTTTGTCTGAGTTGGGCAAGAGAAAACGGGGAGATGATATTTCAGATACTGACTCGACGAGTACAAATTGTTTTACTGCAACAGCTTCAAGTTTTGTAGATACTGAAACAGAAGGCATGGATGTTGGTGTAACTGATGCAAGAAAGAAAAAGAAGCTTGATGACAATGTAGAGAGTGAGTTGATTACTGATGTTAAGCCTTTTGTTTTAACTAATAATACTTCAGTGTCTTCTGAAGAAGCTGATGCTCCCTTGATCGATAAAATTGCATGTGGTCCATCTGAAAATTACACTGTCATAACTGAGGAACTGGATGAACTTGACAAGTGTGAAGTGGTGGATCATACCAAAATTAACAGACCTGTAGAGTCTGTGACGGGAAACGTAGTTGCAGAGAAAGCTGTGGTGTCACGGTGCGGCATTCAGAATGGAAGCTTGGAGGAGCTTGAGGTTCTAGTTTCTAATCCTCTTGTCAAATTTTGATATAAAAAACATATGATCTCTTGGTACAGAAGTTTGTTATTGGATGTTCTATTATTTTCCCAATTACTTTGTGTTCACTATTGTAACATTGCTGAACATGGAGACCTCAGTTGCACAAGATCTCTCAGATAAAGTTCAACATAAATTTTCACTTAAACAGAACCTTGTGAAGCTAAATTTGTTTGTTGGGTGTTGAGTTTTTTTACCCCTTTGATTCCAAAGAATAATTAAGCATGCCTAGAAAGTAGTCATTTATTTGCTTCTTGTTTTGTGGATGTCTGATCATGAAACTGACATTTTTACTCCCTTTTGACATATAGCCTTCTGAGCTGCAGCTCCCATCTTCTGTCATGCCGCCTCCTACGGCTCAGCGGAAACCGCTAATCAGGTACATAGAATGGATAATTCAGACATGCAGAACACGCTTTTGATGCCGTTTTATTGATGTCCATCACAACATGAAATCCATTTAGTTGGGTGTTTCTTTGGCAAACCTACTTTTGCTGATTTTCAGGGTCCCTTTTGTGTGTTGTACAGGTTGAGTTTGAAGACAATAGGGAAAACGAATGGCACAAGTTAGTAAATCGTTCGCAAGTTAGTAAATCAACTGTGAACCAGGCGATCCGATGCCAGTGAATGAGGATAATTTTATAAAGCACAGCTTGAGTTTTTTTTTCTTTCTTTCTTTGTTTTCTGTTTCTGCACACTTAATCAGCCCTACTTTGCTTGCCTTTGGAGGCACAGCGCAACTGTTGTATTATGTATAGATAAGATTGTCCTCTACTGAAGTAAATGATAATATATACCCCTTGAAGGGCATAAATGATATTTTTCTTGCTGAGTTGATATTGGATCACTAACACTGATTAATTCAGCTGCATTTGATTTCACATTGGAACCTTTTTCCCCTTTCTCTGATTTAATATTATTCTAGTATATATATGTTTCTCCCAAAAAGATGCCTTTGAATCATTGATTAGTAAATACTTTCAGAAGAAAAAGAAAATGAGAACATGTTGGGGGCTATAAAAGAAGAAGCAAAATTGCAAATGTTCTTATTCAGCATATCAAAATAGATCCTTTTCTTTTTTAATATGTAATTTAGACCCAACATTATTTAAGATGATCGGTGGATACGGGGAGATTTCTTTTTCACTGGGCGTGTCTATCCCCACTAAACATTTTTCTTATCCCACCAATAAAAAAAATTGGTGTTTTGCTGTTCCCACCAATCAGTTCGATCGAAATCGGTCGTCATTTCAGATTTTGGGCGACCGGACTTGGTCGTCATTTCAGGTTTTGAGCGACCGTAATTGGTCGTCATTTCAGGTTTTGGGTGACCGTAATTGGTCGAACATGGTTCAGAACTATATCTACTTATTCTTTGTAAACAAATAAATTTTTGGGTTTATTCATCATATTCTACATTTATTCTTTTATCAAACATCAGATAAGGGACTGAAAAAATGTAAGTATGTATACTTTCAATTAATTCAAATTTTTATAAAAAAATATCTTATTAGACAAATATATATCATTTTTAAGCTTCGTTTTAATTCGTAATTAAGATGATTCTTTGTTTAAAACAAAAAATCTACCAGTTGATCCAAACACATTTTATATTTGATTTTTGAAATTTGTCTGTAACTTATCTAAAAAAATTGTTCTTATATTCTACATTTAAGAATAATGATTTATTCTTCCTACATTACAATGTATACTTGGAGTGATATGAAGGATTCAAGGAAGATACACGTCGTGGGATTATGTTTTCAAGAAAAAAATTATAAACTTTATTACAAATCCTGTTCGACCAGGTTTGGTCGCCCAAAACTTGACGACCAAGTCCGGTCGTCCAAAACTTGAAATGGCGACAAATCCATCGGTGGGAATAGCAAAACACTGATTTTTTTTAGCTGATTGGTGGGGTAAGAAAAAATGTTGGTGGGACTAGACGTGCCCTTCTTCCTCCATGTTCATTTTTCTATCTTGAACAAGTTGACAAAAATAAATAAATAAATAAATATGTTGGGGGTAAATGGGAAGTTTTGATTTCTCCCCCACAAAAGATGATACATATGAGAGATCTCATATACATTTTCTTTTATTAAAAAAAAAACTGATTATTAAGCATAGTTTATCCCTTATCACCTTCAACAGTTTAGATGTATGGTGCATTTAAAAACGAGTGTGGACAGTTTGGATCTTTTATATTTAATCCAAACACTATAGTGGTTGTTAATACATTTAGTAAAAGAAAATACTATTTTGTTTTAAATTTTTGAAAAATTTAATTAGGGGTCCTGATGGTCACCCGTCTACTATTTTTAAGTCAAAATTTTTAAATTTTTTTGGTCCTTCAAGTTGTAAAAAATTATCTTTAGGTCCCTCAATCCGAATATTGTTCAAAATACTGAAAATACCCCTTGTTTAAGTATTTTAGTATACTGTTAACATTCCCTAGTACATTGTTAAGTATCTTCAATATATTGTTAACACTCCCCAGTATATTGTTAATCTTCGCATAAAATGTCCCCCCGCCCAATTATTTCAGTACACTGTAAACACTGTCCAAAGGGCTGGTAAACGAGCTGAGCAGCTCGGGTTCGGCTTGAGCTCGGTTCGGTTAAAGCTCGTTCATACTCGTTCGATTAGATAAACGAGCCGAGCTTGAACAATTTTTAAAGCTCGGTTTGTAAACGAGCCAAGCCCGAGCCGAGCCGAGCCCGAGCCTGGACGAGCTCGTTTCTTAATAGAAAAAAGAAAATGAGTCGAGCCCAAACCGAGCCCGAGCCCGAGCTTATGTTATTTTTATATGTATAAGTTGTTGTGATTTGTGAAATGTGACTTTTCAAATGCTAAACAAGGTTTTTTTTAGCTAAACTAGCCCGAGTCGAGTCGAGCCTTAATTCGAGCTTCGGCTTGACTTGTTTAACAAACGAGCCAAGCCGAGCTTTTCATGAGCCCAACGAGTCGAGTTTGAACACGAAATGAAGCTCGTTCCCGAATTCGAGCCAAGCCCGAGCCGAGCCTACTACTAAACGAGCCTGAGCCTGAGCAGGTCAAAGCTCGGCTCATTCGGCTCGTGTACCACCCCTAACTGTCCAATACATTGTTAAGTAACTTTAGTATACTATCAACACTCCACAATGCATTGTTAACCTTCGCATAATTGAGCGAATGTATTTTTGAACAGCATCCAGTTAGAGGGATCTAAAAAACTTAAAAATTTTTAGAGATCTAAAAATAATAGATAAGGTGACTACAAGACCCCTAATTAATTTCCCTCTAAATTTTTGTAAGGACTCCAACAAAAGCATGCTTCCTAAAAAGTTATTTTCAAAAGCTTTTTTAAATCCTTTTTCAAAACATGCGCTCTTCGTGTGAATCTTTATTGATTTTCTTTTCATTAGCTGTGGATGATTGAAAATCTCATCAAAATCTCTCCTGTGTACTCTTTGCAATATTATACACCATATAATAATGAAAATTTAACATATGTCCAAATTATTAGATTTACAAACAATCCCATGCAATTCCAATAGAGTAAAAGCTTAAACCACATTAATAAGCCTTCCTTGCACGCCTTTAAATGTTTGGTTTTTCCTACCACTGCATATTATAGTGTTTTTTTTTTTTTAAAGTGGTAGTTCATTTATAACTAAAAAATGGTTACAAATGGGCTGAATGAGGGGAGAATAGAAAACAAGCGTAAATACATAGTGTCAAATACAATACCGCTAAACCTGTAATTCGATCCCGCTAGGTCCCGAAGACACGAGTTGTACCTCCCTGGACTGACGAGTCGACGTGTGTCGACCAGAGTCACGTCTCAACTGTGATCGTCCTCCCAGAGACGATTATAGCTTTCGCTCCCACTAAGTATTTCCCCTAGTCTTATAATAATGACATTAGATCCTCCCAAAGGTTCTCGAAATAAACCGGTTGGTTCTTGAAGATCCGTTCATTCCGAACTCTCCAAATCGCCCACATCCCTGCCGGAATGACAATGCGTTTGAATCTTGCCTGGGCCTGTCCATCTCCCTGTCCCTGTCCACCCGCCATGGCCTCCCACATTTCATCGAGGTTTTGAAACGAGCATGCGATCCCCGTGGCCGCCGCCAAGGTAAACCCCACCCTGATTGAGAAAGGGCAATTCGTGAACAGATGCTCGATAGTCTCGGGTGCTGTCCCGCATAGTACACAGTCCGTCGTGGCCTCCGGTCTCCATTTCGCACGGTAGACTTTGCATAAGAGTCTTCCTTGTAATGCAAGCCAAAGAAATATTTTGATTTTGCAAGGAATCTTCCACTTCCATAATATCGGCGTTCTTGCTGACATGGTTGGGTGACCGATGCAGCCTCTCATCCACCACGAATAACCCAGCTTCACCGAATATTTGTTCGTGGGTGGAGCTCCCCACAAAATGGTGTCAGGCTCCGTGATCGACAACCCCTGCGACGGTAAACAATGCATTAATGCCGCCAATTCTGCTACTTGGGAGTCCGAAGAGATTCTTCGCAAATGAAGGCGCCATTCCCCCTCGTTCCCCTGTGTCTGCCATACATCACAAGCTCTCTCATACTTGTATTCAGCCGCCTGGAATAAATTATCACTGCCTATTATAGTTATCCCATGTTTAATTGTGGTGACCAAATGTGTTATTTATTAGTCAAATTAATCAAAGTAAAGACTAAAGTTGGTCACCACATAAGAACTTGACCCGGAATCATCGCATAAATACACAAGATGTCACAATCAATTACAAAGAAGGTGCCCTGTATCCATAGCTAATCCCACTTTCCAATCTTTATCATCCATACATGGTCTCAATTGTTTTGTGTGTTCGAATCAATTCATTAAATTAGTGAAGATTATAGTACGGTACCTTTATTAAATAATTTATCCCAAATCTTTATTTTTTAAATGTTGTGAAATATCTTGCATTGTGGTAGGAGCAAGCCTATATTGTGAACATGATTTTTTATTACAATTTTGCGAGGAAATTAAGTGGGGAGTTTTTGAGATTTAGTTTTATAAATACTTCCATAAACTTTTTTTTACACGCCAATAAAGTACAAATCCAAGAAAAGATTGAGAAAAGTACCTTGGAAAGGAAAAACTACATATGAGTTTTACGAGTCTCAAGGTTTTATGACCCAAGTCCCAATTATATATAATATTGGATATCTGATTTTGTAACGTGAAAAAGTGTATGACCTTGGAAAGGAAAAACTACATATAAGACTGCACAGTTTGATAATCGAACGCTACAACTAATTGTTGGATATATGTCTTACTCTCCTATTACATCCAATTTGGTTTGGGTTTGACAAAAATCATCAGAATCGAGAGCGAGACATATACTCAACAATTGACTGTGTATTTAAATACATAGACTGTGTAGTTCGATATTAATGAAACTGATTGGAGTCCATTGTGACCGGATTCCTAAAACTTTCCTCGTTTATCTTATGATCCTTCACTTCTCTGTTCACCCTCCAATCACAATGAAACCATGAAAATGATTCATCTCTTCTAGCCGCCCATTCAATTCTAGCCGTCCATTCAAGCGATCTCTACGTGTGACCTCCATGACTAATTACTTCTTTTCTTTCATTATTAAATCTGTGTTTTATTTGTGAATTTTCAGGTGCTATGTTTGAAACACTGGAGACATTGCTGCGTCACCATATATTGGATAAAAGGGCGCTGTTACTCACAATCTTTTTTAAAGTCTCAAACGTAGTCTCATATATCTTTTTAGTAATCTAATAGTCATCCAAAGAGGTATATATATTTTTAGATGCAATATATACCTTTTTTATTAAAAATGAATCCATTTAATTCAAAATGGAGTTATATACATTTTTCATCAAATCATATACTTTTTTATATGATGTTTACTATTTTTTAAAACAGTGCTGCTACTTGGGCCCCAGAATTTAGGCCCCATTGATGAGCCCCAATAGGTGGCACTCTCCTATTGGTTCTCTGTTTGACTTTTTCAAACCATCAAAGTAACAATTACATGACTACCCTTTAAGATTTTTAAAAATTGACTCTAACTAACTAATATCACCATTAATGCTCAATCCAAAAAAAAAAGGGATCATTGAATCCTCTCTCATCATTAATCCTCCTAACAGAATTCCAAAAAATGGGGATCATTGAATCCTCTCCTACGACTGAACATATTCCAAAAAAATTTAAAACTTAGGGTATCCAAGTTGGGCAAAACCATACGAACAATAAAAAAAGACTATGAAGAGTTTCATATCATCTGATTCTCTTCTCCAGACAGATCGTCAACAATGGCGAAAAAAAATGTTAGATTTCTTGCCACAATCAAAACTTCATCGTCAAGGTTTTTGTTTTGAGGCGATATAAACAGATCAATTTTGATTAGTTTTTTGCACTTCTTATAAGACGAAATATCTGGTTTTTAAAATTAAATATGAAACGATTTCTTCTGTTTTTTGTCTCCTGTTAATCTGATTGAATCTAAAATCCACTTAAAAATCAATGTTTCATATACGTGCATCTGAAATCCAAAAAAAGATTGGATTAAAATCAGTGTTTCAGATACATGTATCTGAATCCAAACAAATCTGAATTTTTTTAAAAGTTCGGAAGCATGTGCTAAATCTCTTAATATAACGAAATTGTTTCTGGTGCATTGTCTTTGTCTACTAGTGTATCTAGATTAAAGAAAAAAATTGACATTCTTCAATTGTTTTAGAGTTTCTCATCTTGTATGAGGAAACAAAAATGATGATCGAATACATAAATCAGAGACATGTATATGAAAATGTATATAATATTCAATTGTTTCTTAATTTAGCGAAACAAAATCTGATTGAATGAGCAATTGAAAATAACCAAATAAAATGTTTGAAATGTCATATAAATATAGATCATGTATTATTATCTTATATTTGATTATTAGAATATATTGGTTTGATGAAAATACCGTAATATTTTTGTAAACAATGTATGTATCTGAATTAACTGTATTTGTATCTGAAAATCTGTTAACCAAATATATTTGAATCTGGAGAAATTATGTAGAAATAGAGATCCCATTAGTCACATTACATGCTATTAAGAAGTTGTATGTGTCGTGAATCAAAATGTATAGTGTATTAATATCTTCAAACTTATAATTTGAATACTCAACTGTAATTGAAATATTGTACTCATGTACTATAAAACACGTCTAAATCCCTTGATGAAAATGTCAATGTTTTTGTAAACACTTTATGTATCTAAATCAACTATATCTGACATTTTTGTATAAAACATGCTGATCAACCATGTTCATCAACTTGTTTCTAAAGCTTCACGGTAGCTTCTTTTGTTGCCGCGATTTTCACAACTTCAAAAATAAGTTGCATCTCGTATACATTTTGTTGATCAGCAACAACAAACAATTCATTTGGAAAACTGATTTCCACAGAACATGAATCATTGATGTCGTCCAATTGAGTTGATTCTTCGCATGTTTCCTCCATAAAATTACCATCATTGCCTGGAGAAAAATTAGAACATCAACCACATATTATCAAATTAAGATACAATAATGTATTTAAAAATTCAAATGTACAATTATGATCTACCTATTGAGCACTGTACAGAAAATTCATAAAAGGTCTTCAAAATACCAACAATATAATAAGAAATTAGATATTAATTAGCTATACATTTATTAAATCCATGAAAATATAAATAACAACCTTCAAAATGGGCTGGATATCAAATTTAGATACAGATGTATCTGGAATTTGAATTATCAAATACACATTTCATACAAGTGAATGTGCATTGTATTTGAAAATCTTAAATTTGAATGAGTCAAATAATGCTAATACAAAGTTAAAAAATATCATGAATGACACATTATGCATAATTATATACAAATACACAATCATAAAATGATTGTACAGATCATACCTGGTACACAACAATGCATATAAATCAAGATACATGCCATGTATCTAAATCTAAAATTAAATTCAAATTCAATACATATATATGATGATTCAAATGAATGACGAAAAATCAAAATCAACATAATTTATTCAGATGAAAAAGGACTAGCCTGAATGTATTTATTGTTTGCACCACAAATTAGTCACAAAAAAACTAAATGAAACAAAATTTTCTCTTCTCCACCGATCGAACTGAAACAAAAATAAAATTCGATGTTTGTTTTCAAATCCAATGAAAACTAAAAAATTATAAAATATTGTTATTTTTTGGATATGAAAAAACTTAACCTGGATGTATCAATTTCTGTTTGCACCAGAATCAGATCGCAGAGAAAAAAATATATGAATTCATCTCGTATACACCAATCAGATCTGAATAAAAAATAAAATTCATATTTGTTTTCCTATCAGCCGATCATTCACAAATCAGAAATAGAGAATCGTGAATTTTTTGGATGTCAAATTGAAAACAAATATTCAAAAACGGAAAGATATCGCAAATCATAACTACCTCGAGATTAATGGGGGGTTATGGTATACTTAAACGATTAATTAGGGAGGGGGTAATATAAGTATTTCAAACTTGCCACCTCATAGAGTTTGTGATGGGTCTATCAATTGGGGTCTAAAAATTATTATTGTTTTTAAAAAATAAAACATGTGACTATGTGAGGACTTCATTTCCAAAGTTGATTTTTTTAAAGGTGTAAACAGTTTTTCCGAAGTTATTAACAAAATACAATTTTGTTTCCATCAGCATCAAAGTCTCCTCCTTCATGTGAAACCCAGAATTGGATATGTGAAACCCCCAACTTTGGGTTTTTTTTTAAGGGATAAAAAATAGTTTTAAAAAAATATTTTTTGAAAAACAAATATATATGTTTCCTATAGGGTGCAGTTTGGACGGATTAAATCTGACTCAACCTAAATCAACCCGATGTTTAGAAAGTTTGACGAGAACCCAAACTCAAGTAATCCAAGTTCCAGTTGGATTTGAGTAGACGGATAAACTTCAGCCCAACCAAAATCTGATTTTGTGTGTAGTAAGTTTAAATATTTTGGTAAATTTGAACAAGTTTATCTATTATTAGATGAAATTTTAATTGTTTTACATTATTTTTACCCTAAAATATATTACATTTATCAGTTTTCTCTACCATCATCCTTCAATTCATCTTTATTATCTTTTTGAGATATCAATTATAGATCAAGTTATCTAAAATGATATAATTTTAAAATAAAATTTGAACCCTTCCGAATCAACCCAAACTACATACTAGATTGGCGATGATCTTTTAAGATTTGAAAGTTAAGGGTCCGTTTGGAAACATAGATTGAAAAGTAGCTTTTGAATAAAATTGATTTTTAAGATGATTTTGACATTGACTTTTATTGAGCTTTTTTTTTTTAATTCAGAATCAATATTTGAAAGTAGTTTATGTTTGGCAGAGGAAACTGCTTTTCAATTAAAAAAAATCGATTCCAACAGAAAAATGTTGTTTTTTAGCTTATCAAAACACATATTTCGAGGGAAAAATTAAAATGAATCCAGCTTCCGATTCTGCAAAAAACTGCCCTATTTGACTGCACGATTTTAGCTTTTCAGCTTTTTAAGAAGCAGAATCGCACCCAAACGTGCAACCAAACGGAGCCTAAATCATGTTATATTTGAGTTAGATTTGGATTGAACTTTAAAGTGAACCAACTCGTCCGAGTGAAAAACTATTTTTTTAAACTCAGTTTTCAATAGATATGTAGGTTTGATATGGCAACAAGTACCACATTACCCAATCATTTGTTCCAACGGCGCATGGTCTATTTGGATCACTAGGAATGCTGCTTTATTTCGTGGAACTCAGATTTATTGAGAGAACACGTGAGAGCACTTTTGCTGTTATGTTCGAGACTGAGGACGTTTCATAGCAGGCGCAAGGGAGCTGAGGTGAGTTTCCAGAACATGCACTTGGTAATCACGGAGTAGAGGGAACGCATCACGGTCCATTATACTGATTAAATACATCTTCTAATCAAGATACGGATGACATGATCTCCTTTCCCAATTTTTTTTTCTTTCTTTCTGTCAATTCTATTCCTCCTTGCAAAGACTTCATTCTATTATTGATGAATATGTCAGACATCCACTGTGAGGAGCATCTCGTAGAAGTATCAATAATTATGTAATTATATGTATACTATTTATATGTATCATTGTGTGTTTCTATGAGTACACCAGACTACGAAAGCTCTCAACGTATGGTAAAGTTTCAAAGATTTTCGGTGGGGGAGGATAGAAGACAAAAGCCCCCTCATCTGCTGTTCTAAACAATTCCATTTCCTCCTAGAAGAGCATACAACTCATATGTTTATGTGATCATGAACTCATTCGTGAAAGAGACAGAAGAATAATTCTAACCTATCTTTAACTGTTTGGTAGCTCCTTCGGTAGCTCATTTAGCTCTTCAGTGGTGATTTTCTCCTTACTAGATGATTATTCTAATTTCATACCCATGCACTATAACTCAAATGTTAATTAATTAGAACCACTTGATGCATGATTATTGTAGTATTGTTGAAGCTCAAATTAATCATCATTAAATAGTCCTAGTTAGATTGTCGTTGCTTTGAGTCAGGAAACAAATTCAACTTCGGTGGTATTATGTGCAAGTTCTATAAGGAGGAGGTTGCACTGGATGTTAAGTACTGTGTTTTATCTCTTCTTTTTGTACATGACTTACTGTTCTTGAATCTATTGTAAATACACTTTGGAATGTGTGTATAATCATTTTGTGTTTAACCATCATTGTGTACACTGAATGTTATCTCTAGGTAAAAATTAAGTACATATCTATAGATA
The DNA here is from genome assembly GCA_030737845.1 of Acorus calamus. Lineage (NCBI taxonomy): Eukaryota > Viridiplantae > Streptophyta > Magnoliopsida > Acorales > Acoraceae > Acorus > Acorus calamus. Next base: position 16,359,278 of record CM060858.1, on the reverse strand, counting down.
TAATGTTGTAGTTCTGTATTTCTGTAACTCTTTATATAAGTACCTTTAATAGTTACTGTAAATGATAAATATATTGATCTAACTAACATATAATGTTTTTGTATGTGTAACTGACATATATTGATGTAACTAACATTATCATATCCTGTGCGCCGAAGTGATCCACATTGTGAAATATTTGGCCAGATTGTCTAATGAGACTATGGGTTTCATTAAATTCAGTTATTTTCCTGAGCATTTGGTTGCTTGATTGCATTTTCATTATCACCTTCTTGTGAGTCATTCACGTGACTATGACCAGCTTTAGGTCCAGATACACTTACAAAAGACATAATATAAGTTACAAAATATAAGAATAAATGCACAGAATGAACATATCAATTTACATAAAACTATGATAAAATTTTATGACGATAGAAATTACACATATTAGATATGATATCTATCTCACCTCTTTAGTAATGAAATCAATAAGGCTATTTCTACCTTTCCATTTTTTTTATAAGATATCATGTGATTGGCGTGGGTCCTCGTTTTAGGTTGCTGTCCCATCCCAAACCCAAGAAACTTTCTCCCTTTATTATGCAGTCGCACGCGGTTGAGTACATCCAAAGATACACACAATACCTTCATATATAATTATTAATAATAACACATACTTCTACATCATTGATCAATAAATAAGTCACTGAAGATCTCTCAAATTTCTGAGTGTCAGATTTGTCGGCACTGCTTTTTGCGAGTTCTTTATATATATTTTTTGAAGTACTCCCACACTTCTAAAATTAAGTTTTCGTTTGGTAAACAATTTAGATATATATCTCATTTTATCGTCCAATGAGTTTCTGATACGTATAAAACTATCACTAAATTAATCTCATTCGTCAAATGTGAGGTTACATGTGACAATCACTTATAGGTATTCTCAAAATTTTGATGAGATTTGAACACCAGGGACAATTTGTCGTTTATTTTCATTCTCTTTCTATGGGACTAATAACCATTCCTATAGGTATTTTTTAACATTTCATACAAAATTTTATCAATTTCTTTCCCTGCATAATCTACAAAAACTAGACTTGAACCAGAGGTACCAGACTAACTATAACTTAGAGTCAAATCCAGTTAGATCTGACATTAATCAATTCCATCAACATCGAACTGCACAATCTATAAATCAAACTACACATCATATGAATTGCACAATTAATTATTGAGTGCATGTCTATTCTCCTATTGGATACCAACATACTAAGTAGAAATCCATGTGAATCCAATAAAATAAGGAAACATGTATCTAACTTGTGCAGTTTAACTCATAGACTGCACAGTTAGTTAGTCATGACTGGAGATTAGTTAAATAAGATTTGAGTCATAACAATAACATATAATAAACAGATGGAATCGGCGCCTGAAGCGCGTCCTTCTTGTTTGGTGCCCACGTAAACACCCTCTCCATCATCTCCCAATTAAACCTCCCCCATAAAAATAAAACCTGAATAACAATAACAGAGAAGAAACAGAGAGAGAGAGAGAGAGAGAGAGGTCGAGATGGGTCTGTCGAACAGCCTATCAGAGGAGTCCCTACCAATCATCCTCATCGTCATCTTCGCCAACTGTTACTCCCACATCCTCTCCCTCCTCCGCCATCTGTTAAACCCACCCCTCCCCATCTCCCACCCCACCCTCCCTTATTCCGCGTCCGTTTTTGGGTCCAGTACCGAGGACGACTGCGTCTTCTGTTTGGAGAGGGTGAGAGAGGGTGAGAGGGTCAGGTGGCTGGATTGCCGCAACACGTGTTCCACAAGGACTGCATCGACGGTTGGTTTCGCCTCTCCAACCTCACCTGCCCCGTCTGCCGTTCTCCCCTTCTCGTCGCTGGAGATGGTGGTGGTGGTGACGTGGCGGAGTCGCGCGTCCACTGGTTCTATGCCTTTTGAAAATCGACGGTCCAGATTTGTTGGGTTGAGGCTTTTTTTTTGTTTTATTTTAAATATATTTATTTTTATTGTTGTAAATTATTTTATGTTGTATAATATAATTTTTTGTTTTGTATAGAGGAAAGTTGTATGATATAAAGTTATATGATGACATGAATCTTGGCCTTTCATTTACCTCTTTCCATGTAAAGAAACATTGAATTAAGATAAGATAAATAACGTTCTGATTTTTTCAATTTTATATGTATTTTTGTATATACTAGACAAATTTTATTTATATTTTCCTTTTCAATGGTACCTCTTAGACATAATAATTTAGACATAATAATTTTTTTCTTCAATATAATAATTACCAAACTGGTACTTAAATTACATAAGATTTCAAATATTTTAAAATATGTATCTTATTGAATTATATATATATTCACACATGAAAAATAAAAAAATAGAAGCTCAAGAAATATATATCTTGTTAAAAATAAATTCATATAACCTCCTGTAAACTTATTGAAATCCATATATCCCCCTGACTTTTATTAAAATTAATATAACTCCCTGAAAATAAATAGTAAATCCAAATAACCTCCTAAATAAAATTTACGTTTACAAATAATTAATATTTTATAGATATTATGCTTGGTTAATTCATGGTAGAAAACACAACATATCAAAAAATCCATACAATATGTTAAAAATGTGAAAAAACTTCTATAAATGACGATTTTACTTCATCTGGATAGAGCATAGAGTTTTATAATATATTTAGAGAAGGTAAAATCATCATTTTCATATGATTTTTTACATTTTTAATACATTATAGTGGTTTTTAGTATATTATGTTTTCAATCAGTGTTAAGCAAACAAAATATACGTAAAATATTTATCATCTATAAAATTTTTATTCAAGGGGTTATTTGAATTTATTAGATGTTTTTAGAGGGCTATATGGATTTTAAGAAAAACCAGAGGATTTCAGTCAGATTCCAGGGGTTGTATGGATTATTTCTTAAAAAACAAAAGAAAAGTGGATATAGGGTCTTGTATACATTTATTTTCCTAAAAAACCAATGAAAAATGTTTAACTCCATTTTTTCGGTTGGACAAAATGAGATTATATAATTGAACTCCTTTACAAATTGTTGTAACCAGCGAGGAGCCAAACATCTTAAATTTTTTAATGGTGGTTAAAAAGAAAAAAAAAAGAAAACAGAAAAGAATGGTTGCACAAATACTAGTCCAACCCCTTGAAAGAAACTTAAAATCAAAAGTGGGCATGACATGTTTTTCACTTTATGCAGTGGAAAATGAAGTAAAACAGAAAATGTCTTCTGTTCAAATTCCGTTTGTCATTTAACAATGTTTGGTTAATTTAATCTAACCATAAGTTATCAAAGATAAGAACAGATTTTTTTAAGATTTATACAAAAAAATGAAGGTTATTTTTTGATATATTGATATTTGAGGGGTCGATTTGAAATCGGTCATGCATAAAAGAGAATGATATCATTAAGACAAAAAGACAGAATCTGGTGAGAGAGGGGGACCAATACAGCTTACACTTAAATGACGTCTTCACGCGTTCATGTTTTGATTTGTGACAGCTTTTGTTTTTGATGACAAACACTAGCTAGCCGACCATCCTTTATGTGTAACACCTATCACCTTTTTATATATATATATATATATATATATATATATATATATAGATATAGATTTTCGATAATGTGCGGTCGCAGTCGTGGACCGTTCGATCGTGGGTCCATCGCATCCAACGGTTGACATGAATTGCACCCGACCGTCCGATGCGATGGACCCGTAATCGACGGCCCGTGATCGCGACCGTACCAACCGCACGACCGTATAATATCACGACTCTATATATATATATAAAACTCATCAGATAAGTTTACGATATATATATATATATATATATAGGGATCCGATTACGTGCGGTGTGCGGTCGGTGCGGTGCGCGATCACGGGCCGTCGATCACGGGTCCATCGCATCGGACGGTCGGGTGCGATTCACGTCGACCGTTGGATGCGATGGACCCGCGATCGAACGGCCCACGTCGTAAACCGCACCGACCGCACACCGCACGTAATCACGACCATATATATATATATATATATATATATATATATATATATATATATATATATATATATATATATATATATATATATAGAGAGAGAGAGAGAGAGAGAGAGAGAGAGAGTTGTGTTTGTTAGGATAGATTAGCTTTAGATCAGAATCCTCGTGAAACATGAGTTTTGTTGTTTTGTCTAACTCTCACAACTTGCTTCAATTCTAACAGTCAATGTAATGGACTGTCTCCTGAGATGAACTGTCAGTCTAACAGGTTGGATGTAGCTAGCTAGAGACAACATGTGATTGATTAATTGAATATTGATGATTAAAACTACCACAACATCAAAGGCACATCTGCAATAGTAAATTAAATTTGATTTGGGAGATCGGATCAGGATTGGATCCAGTGAGGTCCCATTGAGTTTCCAATAGTAAATTAAAGTGACTTATGATAATATCATCGTGTGTTTTATGTGAGACTGATAATTTTTACGAATTAAAAATGTTGGACTCAATAAATCTGACATGGTTTTAATTAATTATGTTTTTTAGAAAACAATTAAAGTACATACTTAAACGGATCGAATGCATATTTTTTTTACATTTTTTCTAATATAATATTAATGCAGCGTATCACTATGCTTTTTTGTGGATATGATCAAGGATACAAGATCTACAGGCTTCGGTGATGTTCTTGATTTTTCACAAAGAATGTCAAAACGGTAGGCTTCAACAATCTATCGATTTTTTAAAGAAATATTAGATAATGGAACTCTACATAATTGATATTCATCACGAATAGCAAAACGAAAAAACTAAAATCTTCTTTTTAATTTTGTGATTACAAAGTCTATTTATAGATCAGAGAATCCTAATAAATTAGGATCTCAACAAATTCTAAATCTCTCAAATAATCATCATCCATTTGAGAGTCTTCAAAGTTGATCGAACGGTCCATAACCGTGTTACATTAAATATGTATTTATATATAGAGTTGGGATTCCTGGAATGCATAACTAGATTGACGTCCATTTTTTATAGTTATTAACACAAGTCATCATCTTGTTAGAGATTGAATAATGACGCCGAGACACTCAGTCATCCCGTAGTCTTATTATATCTAATTATAATGAATCTATAATAGTTTATATACTCTTTTAGGTGAGTTTTTACATGATTAAGAAAAAAAGAAAGAATGTATGCGTTAATTTATACAAGTATATTAATTTTTTTTTACATATTTTATAAAATGAGTCTATACAATTCATTAGATTCTATAATTTTGTTTTTTTATAAAAAAATATATCTCACTAGATAAGGTATACTATTTTAAAAAATTCCAATGTTGATAGCAATTGGAGCTGAAAATGAGACTGTGTATAACATTTTCTATGTGAAAAAAAAGCGTTGTTATACTCAATCATTTTTACAATCTCAAATACAGTTCGTATACCTCATTAACCCCCTCCACTTACTATCAAGAGATATATATCTCGTTGAAATTTTTTTACATTTTTTATAAATGATATCATTCAATTAATTAGAATATATACCTCATTAGCCCCCTCCACTTATGGTCAAGAGATATATATCTCATTGAAATTTTTTCACATTTTCTATATATACCATTAAGTCAAAAGATATATACCTCGTGATTTTTTTTTCACATTTTTTATAAATGATATCATTCAATTAATTAGAATATATACCTCATTAGCTCTCTTTACTTATTGTTAAGAGATATATACTTCGTTAATTTTTTTTCACATTTTCTATATATGCCATTCAATCAAGAGATATATGAAAATTTTTTAAATTTTTTATAAATGATACCATTCAATTAATTATAATACATATTTTATTTTATATATTTTTTATAAAATTATATATCTCATTAGATAAGATACATGATTTAAAAAAATAAAAACACTTAATTATAAAATAAACTTGTTGGGTGTAAACTCAGTCATTTTTACAGTCCACAACTCAAACCACAAATGTTTTCATTTTTTAAAAAATAATAAACTAATGAAGTATATGCTTTGATAAAAATTTAACGAGATATATACATTGTATAACAAGGTATATACTTTACTGAATTTCTAATAAGGTATATAGGACTACATTATGGACTGTAAAAAAACGGCTGGCTCAGCCCTCTAAATTGTAAGTAAGCCCCTCACATTTTAATCATTCAATGTACAAACCCCTCATATATTTACCTCATATGTAAACAATAAACAAACTCCTCTCACATCAAAACCTTAATTTCTCCCACCCCTGTCCGTCTCACATACAAAACTCTAACTAATATATTCTAATAAAAAAATAATGTAAATATAAAAAATATATGAAAATCCATTGTTTTTATACATATTCACCAAAATCCTCAAAATCCTCAGCCCTAAAAACACCTATATATACATAAGATAAGGAGAATGCTTATAAAAAAAATATTAATTATTTTTTTTAAAAAATGAACTTATTTATCAGAGGGCGTATTTATAAAAAATTCTAAATGTATCTTTACAAATAAAATCTATTTTTCGAAAAGAGGATCCGGTTCTCTGACCTCTTCAAAAGCGGGACAGAGAAATGCAGACGTGTCAATCCCTCTTCATCGGTCCTCTCTACCTGTACTCTTCTGTCCTCTCCTTTTTCTTTTTTTTCATCACCAATGGAGAGGTTTTGATCAGATAGAGATAGAAAGAGAGAGGAACAAATGGAGGAAGGGAAGTTGGACATGGTGTTGGTGCCGATAGGGCTAACAGTGATGGGTCTGTACCACCTTTGGCTCTTCATTATGGTCAAATACCGCCCAAAGAGAACCGTTATTGGTCTCAACGCCCTCGCCAGACACCGTTGGGTCCTCTCCATGACCTCTGTAAGACCTCTCTCTCTCTCTCTCAACAGTTCTGGGTATCATTTGTTGACCTTGTTTTGTGAAATATTAATGAATCTCGCATGAAGAAGCCCTTAGAGATTTAGACCCTTCGGTTGTTTTGTTATTTGGGATTCATAGACAATTAAAGGGTGATCTATACCTTTTCAGTACATTCTTTGAGGGGATTTGACTTTAGGGCAAACGATTTAGGAAACGCAATTTAGGGTGCGTTGGGAAACAAGCTTTTAACTTTATACGTAGTTTTTTTTAAGAATGTAATCTGACTGTTTTTAATTAATCAAATAATCACGTTCGTTGATTATAACAAACTGTTTTTGTTGGAATAAATACAATTTTTAAGACATTTTTTTGTTGTAATCATGATGATGACTTTTCAATTAAGTGTGCTTATTTAGTAACTCGTTTGGGGTTTTAGCTTTTAAAGAAGCTAAAAACAATCCAAAACAACGAGGCCTTAGATGGATTCAGACAATTTAAGTGAAATGACTTTAGGGAAATTATCATTGGATAGTTCTACTAAGCTATTGAGATAGATAGCTATTTCAGCATACACAATGAATAGTTCTCTCTCTCTTTCTCTCTCCTTTGTTTTTTTTTGTGAAAATAGGTAGGTGTTTGCTACTCGATTCCATTTCTGAATTTTGAATTATAAACCCTGAACTGGGGGAGAACAGAAGACGAATATAAAACAGAGGATAAAAACCATAAAATAGGGCGACAAAAGACAAACGTGACGACTCCCTCTCGGTTAGAAGAGGCTTCTAACGTGGGATGAGGAGGCCGACCTTTGCACCCCGAACTCACCCCATGATTCGCATTACCCCGTCTCTGAACGAGACCGCCTCCGCTTTCTCTCTCCATTGTTGGTTGTGTTTTTTTTTTGTTATTCTTATAGTAAATGTAATAATGAAGTTTTTATTGTTTGTTTCATGATGTATAACTTATTGATAAAAAATGAATAAATTGTGCAAAAAATAATTTGACACGTGGGTTTCCTTATATATAAAAAGTGATAAGATGCTATTTGACTTGTGAGTCCCTTGTATACCCGTGGAATAGATGGAGTAGAATAACACAATTCTCGGCCCCCCGTATGGCATGAAGAATTAGGCCAGAATAAGGAAGAATACAGGAGAATAGTAAAAAAAAGTTGTTTGTTTTGACAGAATAAACCCCGATAATTATTTCTGAATAAGTTAGGATAAGGCCTGATAACTATTCTAAAGAAATGTTGGAATTGCTTATCAGACCTTATCTATGCAAATGGATAAAAATACCCTTCTCTGTCATTTTAAAAAATTTATCTCACTTAACAGTCTCACACAGATTTCAAAAACTGTCACATCTATCAAATCAATCATATATTTCTCACACTATTCCCAGGGGTATAGTTGTCATTTAAAAAGTTATAAATTCTTATTCATCCCTTATCAACCATTTATCATCACTTTATCCAAGATTAACCAAACAACAAAAAAAGCATTTTTACGTTTTCCAATGAAAATAACAAAAAATGCAACCAAACAAAAAATTGCTTATTCAGTCTGAATTGTTATCTATCCTAGTATAACTATCAGGAGCGAATAACTCAATGTCACACCCCATACGGGGGGGAGGGCTTAGAATATTAACTTATTTTTACCTTTTCTAGCATTGCTAAACCTATCTATTCTTTTCATCCAAACAGATTTTTGGGCTTTTTCACCATTATTCCAACTTATTATACCTTTATTCTTCTACCTAAACTAAGACTAGGAATTAAAAAATTGTATCTTTCAAGTCAGCTATAAAAGCTATTAAATAATCTTTTCATTCTTGTGTATCTGTCTAAAGATGTATCTAGTAGAAGCTATTAAATAATCTTTTCATTCTTGTGTTTCTATCTAAAGATGTATCTAGCAGAGTAGTTTGGTGTTCATTTTCGTTCTTCTATTTTTCAAAATTTTTCATTCGTGTTCATTTGGGAACATCCTAGATCATTTTTTTTTATGGAATCTATCACAACTGAATCCTATGAAACAGTGTTATCAAACTGTTCTTTGATGTCACATTAAACCATATTTAAGAAAACCACAAAACCAAAGTCTAGCCTCCAATTTGACAAACTTGCTATCAGGACCCAAGCAAGAACGGGGTGCTAGCAGTCCAGACCATAAGAAACAACATCATGGCCTCCACTGTCCTCGCCACCACCGCCATCACCCTCACCTCCCTCATCGGCGTGTTCGTCTCCTCCTCCTCCTCCTCCACCACCTCCTCCCTCATCTATGGCAACCGCTCCAAGACCGTTCTCTCCATCAAGTACTTCTCCATCCTCCTCTGCTTCCTCCTCGCCTTCCTCTGCAATGTCCAGTCCATCCGCTACTACGCCCATGTGAGCTTCCTCGTATCGGTCCCCGTGTCGAGGAGGCGACGAGGGGGGGAGGTGGTGGTGTCGACAGAGCACGTGTCGAGGAGCTTGAACAGGGGGAGTGTGTTCTGGTCTGTGGGGCTGCGCGCGTTCTATGCTTCTTTTGTTCTGTTTCTTTGGATATTTGGGCCGATACCGATGTTGGTCGGTTGCGTGTCGATAACGGGGGTGTTGTATTTCTTGGACACCACAACGGGGTTCACAAGGGACCTTCATGACATGATGATTTGTGTGGAAGAGGAGGAGATGGAGGACATGGATTTGGAGTCTCATGGTGTTGCTGGTCTTTGATTTTAGTTTGTATATATTGTCAATTGTGTTCCATTGTTTAGGTTAGGGAAGATGAAATGTCCAACCCCTTATGCTGCCGCATTTGCAGTGCATATTGTTATACAAAATGAAGTGTATACAAACATACAATAAAATGTTTTTTCTTTTTGAAAAAATGAATTTTTTTTACTCCGTATATTATGATAGAATTCTATAAACTATGATAGTGCAGTATACACTGTGATATACTGTGATATCATGGTGTATGATACATCGACTAAGTGTATTAATGCTCTTAGTTTAGTTTATGTATATACATAGCTTTAGGTGTTTTTTTTTCTCTGTGTTGTTACACTCAGTCCATCTGTCTCAATGCTCTTGTAGAGCCTCTATAGCAAATGGAAAGGGGAAATGTTATTATCCGTCTATTTTTCAATCCAAAACACATGCCACACATATATTCATTTAAAAAAAACATATACCTCATATATAATGAGGCAGATACTTTTATAAAATGTGAAGTGTGCACTCCAAATGAATTGAATTATATGATTTTTTTTGTATACAAAAAAATCATTTATAGAAAATGTGAAAAATCTATAATGATGTTACAATGGGTGGAGAGGGCTAATGAAAAATATAAGACTGTATTTGAGACCGTAAAAATGACAAAAAATAACATGTTATCTATCCATAAACATGTAGGGCCCGTTTGGATAGAGACATAAGCTATTTTAGGGTTTATACTTATTCCATGAATTGTTGACTTTATTAATGGAATAAGAGATTTTGTGTTTGGTTGTGTTTTCTGTTATTCTCATTGGGAAACATAATAATAAAGGTTGGGGTGTTTGGTTGATGAAGAATAAGATGTGAATAAAGTGTAAAAAGTTGATTTGACATGTGAGCCCCATTGATGTATAAGAGGTGATGACAGATGATTTGATGTGATGATATGTGATTTGATAGGTGGGTTTCCTTGTTCCAGTGGAGGAATAACACAATTCCATGGGTGGACTTGGAATACAAATACCAGCTTATTCTCTCCTTATTCCGCATAGCTATACCCCCTTATTCCGCCTACCTAAACACCTATTTTATCTATTCCTCCCATATTCCACCCCTATTCCACTACCCAAACGGCCCCGTAATGCTTATTAAAATTGGAATGATGCAAGTCTCCTCGTTGGGTCATTGATCTGGGATTGTGGGCCATTCTGTGGATGTTCTGCGATTCATATACGATTCTGTTGTGACCATAGCCGTCCATTTTTCTCTCTTCTGCAAGTCCATTATTACAAAAGTGGGCTCACTTTCTCATTTGAATAGGGTCCATAGCCATCCATCTCTCTCTCTTCCCCCGCGGCCCACTGCCTTCTTTGGTATCTCAGTCTCTCCTTTTCTTTTCTTATTCTTTTTTCTTTTTCTCTATCTTCATCTCTTTTTTTTCCTTCTTTCCATTCACTCTACCCCAAACATATATTTTTGGGAGTTAGGGTGGCTCTAGAAATTTTTATAGATGAAATCATTTAAAAAAATAAATTCCACAATTTATTTTTAAATTACTCTTATCATACATATATCAAAAACATAATTTTTTTTTGAAAATAGAGAAATGAGGGGCTGCGTGATCGGGTGACGACGACGAGCGGCAAACTGTGTAGATGAGAGAGAAAGAGATGATTCAGATTTAATGTTTATAAAGGTAATACCGTAACGAGGATAATTTGAGGGTTTTAAATATAATATATAGGTTGGGCAGAGTTAACATGTGATTTGGTGAGATCACAAGCAGGTTAGATTGCTATGGTTTGAAAGAATAACAAGAATAATTTAATTTTTTTTTTTAAAAATGTGATGATATCAATTGACCACGCCACATAAAATGCAGCGTTAACCATGGTGGTGAGGGTTGGTGTAACTATACCTTTTGGTCTGGCCACATATCAAATAGACTAATACAGTGCCATCACATCTATGCGTGTCTTGTGAAGAAAAAGAAAAAGAAAAAAAGTCAAACTTAGTTGCTTGTGACTTGACATAAATAGAGGCACTATATTAAAAGGCCCCACAGCCATTTAAAATTTGGAATGACACTGCATGTCTCTTTCTGCTTTGTTTGATTACGTGTTTGGACAGATTTCACTTTTTGAAAAGTTGAAAATCCTTAAACGTGCAATCAAACGGATCGGATTCCGATGAAATCAAAAGCTGGATTCCTTTTAATTTCTCTATTGAAATCCGTGTTTTTAAAATCTCAAAAAGAACGATTTTTGGTCGGAATCGATTTTTTGAATTAAAAATCAACTTTTTCTACCAAATATTAAACTCTTTTCAAATATTGATTCCTGAATTAAAAAAAAGCATCACAAAAAAGTCAAGGTCTAAAATCATCTTAAAAAACAGCTTTATTCTAAAATCTACTTTTCAATCTGTGTTTCCAAACGAAGCCTTAGTATCACTTGCTCATTAGAATACATATTATTATAAAAAATAAATATTGAGATATCTGATATATATATATTTTTTAAATTTAATTTTCACACATTGTGATAGTGTAGTATGTACACTATCACAATGTGTATATATATTTTTTAAATTTAATTTTCACACATTCTTAACTACAAATGTAGCTGCAACATAGACTGACTGTATTAGCTTTCTTAAAATTTAGCTTCCCCACGCCCCAAAAGTCTAATGATCCAATACTTCTTTTCCTTGATCTCTGCAACTTTGTCATTTTGTGGGCCAATCCATTAGACTTAGAAGGCCCATCACAACTGTTCACTTCTATTCTATGCTCTTATTATATTTTCGAACGTGTGAAAGATTTAGGTAATATTTTTTTTTAAGAATATGTAACATACCTTCAAAATTATCTTCACAATTTATACTAGTTACCTAGAAACAAAATACTTTTTTTTGCACTATTTAAGCTTATGGGCCTTTATCATTTGGTAGCATTTGAAAACGAGTTTGAAAAACAACTTCTCGTTTAAAGCTGATTTTAAAAATATTTTTTTACAAAAATTGTTTTATAACTAAAAGTTGTTTTTCGCTTTAAGTTAAGACCGGTGGAGACATTTGAAAATGAATTTGGATTAAACATGATTATTGCAAAAACAGAATCTTCAAAAGCTGTTCAAACTCATTTCTAAATGCAGTAAAGACATATGTGAATGGGATGGCTAATTCAAAACCTTGGTAAACTATATACTGCTCTCATCAAATATATCCAATACCCTTCACTTTTTCTGGACACATTTCAAGTGCAGTGCAATCACATCTGTTTTCTTTTTGATGGAAAGAAACACAACCTACTGCTATTATTTGTTCATAGTAAATAAAAAAGATGCATAGATGAATTTGCTTTGTGACCTGACATGAATAGTTGGCACTGTATTGAAAGGATCCAATACTTAGTTTCCTGGATCCCAACAACTTTGTCATTTTTTGGCAATGAAGTCCAATTGTCCAAAACCCATTAAAGATTTAAAGGGCCCATCACAACTGCTCACTTTCAATGCTCTGTATTCATGTTTGTCAAATTTTTTTTTTTTTTTTTGATTGGTAATTGAGAACTATATATTACTCTGCTTTCAAAATGTACAAATTTACATAAAGGAAGCTCAGAAAATAAAGTAGTGGAAGAGAGGCCTTAACAGACCCTTTTCACACCCATTAGGAATCTACTTGCTTAAACACCTAACACAGATGGCGAATTCTTAGCATAGCACAAGCAATGTCGCTGTTAATTTCTAGTGAAGGTTGTTCCAGCTTTGTTTGCTTCCAATGCTTCTTTGAGTTTCGGCCATACCTGATGGGGGAGGATGAAGTCCTCACCCCGTGATTGGCGTCTAGAGGCAAGAATGTCCGCCGGGGAATTTCCTTCTTTGAATATATGTGTGATTCTCCATTCCTCCAGTTGGGAGAGACCTTGAACTAAGGTTCGAGTTAGACGAAGAGCAGTCCAGGGTAGGTTGCCCCTCCCTTTAACCCATGCCATAACAGTTGTAGAGTCTGTTTCGAACCATATTTTTTTCTCACCTCTCTGAAGTCCCAATTGCAGACCAGCTACTAGACCTTGTAATTCAAGAAGGTTAATAGAGGGTAGTGCAATGCAACCTGCAGATCCAATAATAAATTGTGCTGAGCAGTCGCGAAGAAGAGCCCCGTACCCCCCTCTGTCATCGGAGAGTGATCCATCCGAGTTAGACTTAATCCAGCCCACTGGAGGAGGACCCCAAATGATCGACCTTGGATTTAGTGGGGCCTCAATGATTTTAACCTTGAAAGCTTGAGCAATTTGCAGAATTTCAGGAGTGATTCTAGACTTGAGAGGGACTGTTTGAAAGCGAAGTGTAATTTCAGCTTGTACTCTTCTCAGTACCCATATTGCATTCCTTTGAAAATTCTAGCATTCCTTTCCTGCCATATAGCCCAGAGAGTACTCGATAAAATATATAGAAGGAGAGGCTTAGTGGTTGTGTTTAGAGGGACAGTATTGAGCCAATCAGGGAGCAAAATCAATGAGCGGGGAAAACTCCCCATAATTTGCAAGTCAGTTAAGAGGGCTGACCAGAGAAATCGGGAGAAGGGACATTGGAGCGCTAGGTGGTCAGCACTCTCTGGGGCAGATGAGCAGATAGGACAATTCGTTGCTTGAACTAATCCCTTGCGGAATAGCCTGTCGAGGGTAGGTAGTTTATTCTGACAGAACTGCCAAAAACAAAAACTATGCCTTTGTGTTTGCACTGAATGCCATATCCATGCTGCCCACGAGGGACGATTTGAGAAACTGCGTTGAGCTTGCCATGCTTCCTTAAAACTCAGTCGACCTGAGCGACTGTCTGGCCAGATCAGTATGTCATCCCCTATGCCTCCCACGTCTAGTTGAGTGATTTCATCCCAAAGTGCTTCTAGTGTGGGATTCCATCGGGAAGGCTTGGTCCATTTCCCATTGTCAATGAGAACACTCAGTGGGGTTTGGTGAGGAGGACCCCAGGTGAGAAGCTCCCGTCCCAAGGCCTCTTTAAGACCACGTCCATTTAGCCAAGGATCATACCAGATATTGATGGAGTGGCCTTCAAAGATTACATATCGTGCCCTGTTTACCAACCATCCCCTTGCCGAGAGAATATGTCTCCATGCGCTGGAGCAACTCGCCGTTGGTTCAAGACACCATATGTTAGCTTTACGAAGATATCTCCTTTTCACCCATTGTGACCAAAGTGAGAGATTGCCGCTGGCCAGGTCCCAGAACCTCACTCCCTTTGCCCCATTGTTCCAGTCACGAAGTCTCTTCAGTCCCAAACCTCCTTCTTCAATAGGTTTACAAACTGCCTCCCAGTTTACATGATGGATCTTTCTAGAGATAGAGCTCCCTTGCCAAAGAAAATTACGAATCAACTTTTCAATTTCATTTATAGTTTTCTGTGAGAGACCAAAAGCTGCAGACCAAAATATATGAAATGAACATAGAACAGATTTTATTAGCTCCAGCCTCCCAGAGATAGAGAGGGCCTTGCCAGTCCATGAAGATATGCGTACACGAAGCTTATCAATCAGAGGTTGGCAGAGGCTGTGTTTAAGAGACCCTGTAAACAAGGGCATACCCAAATACCTGACCGGGAGGTGGTGAAGTGAGATGCCTATCTGCTGGCAAAAATCAGATGCAGTGAATGAGGCAAATATTTGACTTTTATACGAGTTCAGCTGGAGCCCAGAGAAAGAGTGGAAGTCCTTGAATAATTTTTGCAAAGCAGTGGCTGTCACGGGGGATACGTCCACGAATAAGAGAAGATCATCTGCAAAACTCAAATGGGTGACATTGAGGGGACCATTGATGAAAGGACCAATATTACCAGAGTCAGCCAGGGTGTTGATAGAAGTGGAGAAAGATTCCATAACCAAGGTGAATAATAGTGGGGAGAGAGGGTCCCCCTGTCGTAACCCACAACAAGAGGAGAAGAATCCATCTGGAGACCCATTTATGAGGACTGAATACATGGGGGAAGCAACACACTCCATACACCATTGAATCCAACAGTCAGAAAAACCCATTCCCCGAAGGACTGTTTCCAAATAAGACCATCTGACACTGTCGAAGGCCTTTCTCAAATCTATCTTGATGCAAGCCCTTTTCTTGCCCCCTTTGTTTAGGTAGCTAACCAATTCATGAGCTAATAAAATGTTGTGGTGGATGCTTCTTCCCTTGATGAACGCACATTGATGGAGACTCACTATGTGAGGGAGAACTTCCTGAAGCCTTGAGGCCATAATCTTTGTGAGGATCTTGTATAGGGTGTTGCACAGGGATATGGGGCGATAACCATCCAAAGAATCGACACTAGCGGACTTCGGAATCAATGCGATAAACGAATGACTGATTTGCTTGAGAAGGTGGCCATTTCTGAAAAAATGATGTACAGCATACAACAGATCATTGTGGATTAGTGACCAAAATTTTTGATAGAAGCGAGCCGGGAAGCCATCCGGACCTGGAGAACTGAGGGGCTTTAGGCTGAAAACAGCCTGCTTTAGTTCGTCCAAAGTGACCAAAGCTGTTAAGCTATCATTCTGTCTGGCCGAGACTTTTGCTTGGAAGTTCAAACAGGGAACATCAATACCAGAGTCTCTATTAAGAAGATTAAAGTAGTAGGAGGTGATTGTGTCCTTTATTATTGCTGGGTCCGTGCAATAGGAGCCATCAATATTGCGAAGACTGCCGATGGAGTTGCGAGATGAACGAGCCTTGAGGGATGCATGAAAAAACTTGGAGTTTTTGTCCCCTAGAGAAAGCCATTGTTGCCTGGATTTTTGCCGGAGGAAACTTTCTTCTGCATGAAGGGCAGACATATAACTTTGTTTAGCAGAAACCTCAGATTCAATCAAAGCTGGATTTAAAGGGTCCTCATGGAGCCGAAGTTGTTCCTGCTCTAGATTATTGCGACTGAGATGAAGCTTATGATAAATGTTTCCAAATTGGTGATGGTTCCAAGATTTCAGAATCATTTTTACATTTGAGAGCTTCTTCACAAATTTATAGATGGGAGAACCTCCTACTTGAGTCTGCCAGGCACCCTCAACCACATTGGCAAATTGGTCATGTGTTTCCCATGCCTGAAAATATTTAAAGGGCTTTGGACCTGTTGGGATAGATGGCTGAATATTCAAGCGAAGCGCTGCATGATCCGATGGGCCTGGGGGGAGATAATGAAGAATAGCATGCGGGTTATCGGAGAAAAATGTAGGATTTGCCAGTACCCGATCAAGACGACAAGCAATACGATTTTCCTGTTGATTGTTCCATGAGAGTGTGTGGCCTGATGATTTAAGGTCCTCCAGGGAGCAATTTAAAAGGCAATTGTTGAATTTACGAACCCTTCTGGAGTGTATTGGGCTCCCACCAATTTTTTCAGAGCTAAACCTGACTTCATTAAAGTCCCCTCCAACACACCAGCTAGAATTCCCCATCGTTGCAGAGAATTGTTCCAGAATACCCCATAGCGAGCGTCTCTCCACGCAAGAGTTTGAGGCATAGACTGCTGTTAGTGAGAAAGAAGGCCCAGGAGGCAGAGTTTTTGAATGTATTTGACAATGAATGTGTTGCTCTGATGATTCTAAGATGTTGACTTCCAAGATATCTGTGATCCATAAAATTCCAATGCGACCAGCTGGAGCAAAAGTATGGGAATATGCAGGACCTAATTTAGAACAAAAGGATACCTGAGATGGAGAGTCCAACTTGGTGTCCAGAAGGCACACACAGGGGATCTTCTCTTTTTGGATAAATTTCTTGACATCGAGTTGCTTTTCTTTGCTATTCAAACCACGAACATTCCAAAAAATGATGGACATTTAAAACTAGGAAGAAGGTTGAAGTCCCCCCTTCGGGATGCGACTCCGAGTTGATTTTCGCTGCAGGCTACTTTGACCCGTCTCGAGTGTATCACTATCATCTGGGACTTGCATGGAGTTTGTAGCCTGTAGTGACTGCAACTTCTTCCTCTCTTTTTTTGAGAGCTTAGAAGGTTTGGCGATCTCTGAAGGCAACTCCATATTCCCTGATTTGGAAGGGGAGGAGCCCTGTTTTGATAGAATCTTCTTTTCCTCACCCAAAGAGTGCTTGTCTGCAGGGAGAGTGGAGAGGTCAACAATTAATGTGCCAACCTGCTGGACATTATCCTTTGTGGAGACCATGTCACAGGGAGGATCTGCCTCTGCTTGTTGGGCTGGCTCAAAAATTGCCGAATACAAATGGGACTGCACTAGTGGGGCTTCCTGATTTTCTTCCTGACATATGACTTCTTCAAGCTGATCTTGGACCTTTTCTATTACAGCACAATCTTGAAGAGGTGCCAATTTATTGGTATTGGCATGGACCTCTGCTGTTTCCTTGTTGGATGGGTTAATTCCTTTCTGTGTTGCTCCTTCCGGCTGGGATTCATTGTGCACCACATTCTCTTCACTTTCTTGCAAGGGTGTGAACTGATTGAATGAGGTAGTGGCTTCTGCTGTGATCTTCTTGGTAGGTAAATTGTTTGATACCATTGCATCCGACATCAATTTCTTTGGAGCTCTATTTTGATTTTTGGTGATCACTTGCCATTGTTGCACCATTTTTTCCTTTCCCTTCGACTGGGCTGCATTACCCTGCGCTTTGGTGCTCTTTTCAGTGGCTGATATCTGCAATATGGGCTTCGCTATACAACACACCTCATCGTGTCCAAAAGTTTGACAGAATTTGCATGCGATGGGCTTCCAGTCGTAGTCCACCTTGAAGGATTCTCGATGACCAGGAGAGACATCAACTAAGACAGAGTCAGGTAGGTCTTTTGAGGCCTGAACTTCTACGCATATGCGGGCAAAAGATGCTCTGCTGCACCTTAGAGTTGCAGAGTCTGCATAGAGCGGAACCCCAATCGTGCTCCCGATACGACTAAGGCAATCCGCTTCCCAGAGGTGGAGTGGGAGGTTCGGGAGTCGGATCCAGATGGGAATGCTGCTCAACCGTTCTTGCTCCATTCGAACATTCGGGGTCCACTTGCGAAGAATAAAAGGCCTATAGCCCATTGTCCATGGGCCACCTTCGAGTGCCACATTCAGGTCCTCTACATTGGAAAATTTAACAGTGAAGAAACCGTTACCGTGTAAATGAAGTTTCATTTCTCCTTTCGGGTTCCAAAGCCTTTGAAGGAATTGAAGGAAGGGGGTGTAAACTGGGATCTTTCCAACGATGTATCCCACCACCGCATTCTCCCATTGCTTGATGTTCTTCTCATAAGATTCTGGAATTAGAGATGCCACGACATTCAGACCATCCATTGTGGGTTCAATGAAATTCAGCGAACCTGATTTGGGTATGTGCAACTCTTTGTGAAATAGCGAACTCCAGCTGTGGATTTGATGGGACGACGAGGGCGTAGGAACCGCCACAGGCTTTCTCTGTTTCCTGGCCCCTGCAATTTGTGATGGAGGAGAGGGCGTGGGGGCTATTTGTGGTGAGGAGGAGGGCGTGGGGGCTGTTTGTCAAATTTTTGATGCACCAGTGCCAAACAGTATAGCCAAGACATTTTAAATGTGAGGCATGTAACAGTTGACAATCATTTCCCCACTTGAAATGAAAGTTTGACTTCTGGTCTTGTGTTTTTGGTTTTGTTTCAAGAGACTAGAGTTTATTATAGGTGGTTGATTGGTTGGTTTTATTGAATGAGAACCTGTTCAATTGTTGGTTGTTGTGGAGGCCAGATTTGGCTCTCTGTGATGGAGCCAATCTGGCTCCTGTGCACGCTCTGCTGCTCAAATTCAGATATTATTTATTTTATTGCATGTTTTTATTAGATGTCAATGTGACATGAAATGAATCAGACACCAGGGCGACATCTATGTGGTCGTGGAACCTATGGTTTTTAATGATGATATTAATTTAGTCCACCATCTACAGAAGAGCCTCAACTATTATTTATTTTAGCTTTTTGTATGTTATGTTTAATTCACAGTTAGGTTATCAATTTTACAATTCCCTTGGAGCCAATTTCTTATGAGGTCCCAGTTACAACCTATAATAGATACTCTAGGATGTCAGAAATTAATCACAAACTTATATTGATTCATCTCTCTTGAAAAATCACATAGTGTGTTGCACTATTGCATGTTCAGAAAAACCTCTGATGTTAATGTCTTCTACTTTCTTAAACTCCGTGTTTAATATCTTCAAGATCTAAAGTTTATAGCATTTCAACATTTTATAACATTTTTATAATCTAAAAAACTAGATATCATTTGTATCGCCATCTTCACATCAAGCATAGAAGTTCATGCATATTTTTCATAAAAAATTATTACAAAAGAGACCAATGAATTGAAAAATATTAAAAATAATCGTTGCACACTTTTCTAGTTCGATTATGTTCTAAATTTTACACTTTATAAAAATAATACTTGAATGAATTAAATGCACAACTTCTTGCGTTTATCCTAATCAATATGTACTTGTGTAATCATATATATAATCGACTAAGACCGCATAAATGAATGCAAGAATAATTGATCATCCCCAATAATTTCTGTCCTTTATACGAACGCCTTCAAATCTTTCCCACCACAAAATAAGAAGTCTTCAAATCTATATATATAAATATAAAAAATCTGATCAGTTGTATCTATGATGGGCTATATATATACGGGGCGATTAGGTGCGGCGAACGGCAGGTGCGGCGGTGACGTGGGCCGTTCGATCGCGGGTCCATCGCATCCAACGGTCGACGTGAATCGCACCCGACCGTCCGATGCGATGGACCCGTGATCGACAGCCCACGATCGACGCCGCACCTAATCGGCCCTCATATATATAAATGCTCTATCACCTTGTATAGCCTCTATATATGAATACAGTTCCACACAGCAATAGTTAGATATATAACAATTTGTGCCGACACAGAAAGGTCAAAGAAACAAGAGGCTAAGTAACCAAAGCAAATAATTAAAAAAAAAACAAAACTTTTATTTTCAAAAGCAAACTGTGGGCGGTATATCAAGACCTAGATCTGCACTCCTCAATATGGAAAGAATAAGTACAGTTTTCATTGGATTTGGTTTCCATAAGTGCATGTATGTTTCTGCATGTTTTTATTGTGTCTGAGAGACTGAATCACACATACTTCCTTCCAAGTACAATATTTGTTTGTCTTTTTCTTATTAATTCCATCCCTCGATAAAGTGGGTTCACCTGATTAATTATCTAATAAAATATGGTCCTTGCAAGATAAGGATAAGATTATGGAAATGAAGATTGACATAAAGTGGTTTTAAGTAGGATGAGCATTGTTATTGCATACAAATTTGTCTTCGCTTCTTTTTAAGGCCTACAAAATACTTTGACATTTCTTTTTTGAAATTATATATATTTTTTTTATAAAAGAAAGATGTTACTACGATTTCAATTCATTACTGAATTCATAGAGGTGAGAAGGATGAGAGCAATTCAACAAAATAAAACAAAGAGGAGAGAAAACTGCCACCCCCAGTAGAAGAATTTGTGAATAACAAATACGAGGTATACTGATTAATAAAATAAGATCAATGAATAAAGAACACTCACATCATGAAATGTGATCATTATTTGTTCTACTTATTTGTCGTTGAGTAGTATTTGAATGTTATTTTAGTTTTATATCATGATTATATCAGTCAATATAATATAAAATTTTATAAGTTGATTAATAATTGGATTTGTTTTATTTTTTTTATTTTGTGTAATGGGGATAATGGGATTTTTTGTATCAATCGAAGAAAATAACACTCGAAGAAAATGACACTGAATCTAGAACTTTTTGATAAATTGTCAACCTGTCAAAAAGTTAGGGACATTTGTCCTACTGTCAAAATTTTGAATTTTAAATATAATTTTAAATATAGATCCATCAATGAAATGGATTGCAGATTCATGAGAATAATCACAAGAGAATAAGTGTGCTAGAACATATTCTTGTGGATGCATAAATAATTAAATGATGAGATAAATTGCTTTTTCATATGATCCATTGAATGCATAAAGTTAATTTATGGCGCCGCTTAATTGGTGCCAGACATCAAAATTCCTAGAGGGCATTATTCTTTGAAAGAGTCAGATGCCAAAGGAAGTCCTGATAAAAAAGACCTATTATGATAAAATTTATTCTCAGTGGATTCTTCTGAATACAACACTAGCTTTTATTTTTTGCTTTTATGCTCAACATGCATGCATGTATAGAAAGACCACTTGTTATGCCGACATACAAAGGAAGAAAAGCAGAAACTAATACAATTAATAATGATAAAAACTATTTGTGTTGTAAGTGATTCAAAATATTCCAAGCTTTTACATCAGCTAATTTTTTTTATTAGGTCAATGTTATAGTGGAACATGTAGTCAGGGAATAAGCTGGGCTTGCACCAAGGTGGAGTCCACTAATGTGGTCAATGATCATGTTGTTTGTACATCATGCATGATGGTATGGTTTAATAGTGCCATGCAAAGTTCTTCCCCAAAAAAAGTGCCATGCAAAGTATTATAATGTTGAACATATTCCAACCAACACAACTTTTAGCTCTTTTTTTTCCCCACAGATAATTGTCAGGATATGTATATCTTCTAAATAAAGGTGAAAACTAAGGTGAAAAATAGATCTGTTTATATAAATTTATATATGCTCCCTTCAATCATGATGTTTTTTTTTGTTTCTTATACAAATAGACTTGGTCTTACTCCAGGAAATGAGACCTTCACTTTCCCATATATTTGTATGGTATTTTAATTTTTTTAATTCTTGATGGTTTTGTGAATAAGATAAATACCATGTATTATATTTTGTCATTGATATGAAAATATATATGCCAAAAAATATGTGGATAATTGTGGTTGGCTTTTTAAATAAAAATAAATCCTACAGCTTGGCAAATAAAGACATTGTTGGATATGACAAAATGCATAATGAATCTTAGGATCTCTCCTATTGGTACAATAATTCCAACAAAAAATAAGGTCCATCTCCACTAACAAGAGCTACACTGTTCAGTGTTGAGGGCATCCAAATGAGAATTAATAGATGAGTCCCCCTTCCCCACCCCCATTGGATGACCAAGAGATCTCTCTCTCTTCCTCTTTATATTATCATCACTTGGAATATACAGGGGCCTATTTCATGAGTATCGATCCAAACCATTAGTCCAAGTGGGGCAGCACTGCACATGCACACCACATGGCACCCATCGAAGTTGGGTCAGTTGCACGATTTCCGATGCAAACCCTAAAAGCCATGGATGGATGGAGGATGGGATCATCAGTGACTCCCCTTTCTCTGAAAGATTTGGAGAAGGACCAGTGGAGCAACAGTTGGGATTTTGGAGCTAGCTAAGCTACTATACCTCTGATGGGGATGTTTTTCACTTCAGATTTGGTTCCATGTATGTCCACCACTTTTTGGCCAATGGGCAAATTCCATCACATACAAGTTGTGCTTTTTGTTTTTCTTCTAATCATCTACGCGTTTAGACGCGCTGTTTTTAATAAAGTAGAAAGCGCAACTTATCAAACATCTTTTAAAAAACAGACTTAATTAATTATTTTAGCATAAAAATATTATTTTTTAAAAAGTGTAGAAAATACGTTTTTTAAAAATCGTGTTTTCAAATGCTATCTAAGTGGTTTTTAATTTTTAAAGAAACTATAGACCTTTATAACTTAACAAAGAATAGTGAGTAGTTGCAACTTGGCTTGGAAGTTAGGGCAAAAGAAGAGAAGATTTTTAAGAAACAATAACGCTAAATCCTAGATCATCAAAGTGTTAAGCGCAAGAGTTGTGAAATACTCTAGCACGCGTGATCATCACCATTTAATTCCTATTAATTGATATTTTCATATAATATATTTTTTGGACCTCTTTTAATGGTTATGTGGAGGAAACATGAGATTTTCAAATAGTGTAACCAATTTACACTAAGCCTAAGACTAAAAAAAAAAAATTGAACAATGAACAACTCCAATAAAATGTTGTAAAATATTTATAACTTGATCTCACTATAAGATTGGGATGAGCTGGAGTTGTATGAAAATGGTGGAGATGGTGGTTTATATAGACAAATGGTATGAAAAATGGATTGGAAAATGATAACTTGAGTGAAGGTCTAACCAAAATGGTGGTCAACTTGATTTCTACATTATGGAAAATGATAGCTAAAGTGAAAGTGAAGATATGGAAAAGTAAAGAAATGTACAAATAAAAAAATTTTAAATTAAATATATAACAGTCCATTACATTCTTTTGGGAAAATTAATTGGGTATCTTCGTGGTTATCCTTTTATTAATTTTAAATCTTTGAAAAATTTTAAGTTTTTTTTAAGTTTCTAAGATAAATCTGTTAACGGAGAGGATATGGATCAGATAAGTGTGTATCCGTATTCAAATTAAATATTAAAAAATTACATGTATCCGATATTTAACGGATATTTAAATTAAGTATCCGTATCCGAACCAAAATCCGGATTCGTAATAGCATAATTATCCAAAATATTCAAAAAATAAAAATAATATATCTACTATATAAAATATGTAAAAAAATCTAATAATTACCTAATATACAACATAAATTTATAAAAATTATAAGTATATTACATGGTTTAAAATATAATAAATAATAAAAAACCCATACCAATCCTAAACATATAAATATATTTGTATAATAAATAATAATATAAAATAAATTTTGGATACCGATATTTTTCGAATCGGATACCATCATATTCATATCTGATCTTAAATTTTTGGATATCTGATAATTTTTCAAATTTTTTATATGAATTTGGATCAGATATGGATTATTTTTTAGATAATTGATAGGTTAGTCGTAATGCGGTGAATTTTTTTTAGGTCCTTTTATTGGAATGTCGTTAGTTCACCTGTTAGTGATATAAAAAAGGTCCCTACCCAACGATCTCATACACTGTTAACATTTTCATGTACTCTGTTATGCATCTCTTACATACTGTTAACACTCTTATATACACTGTTAACCTTCTTTATAGCTACTACACCTTTTGATGGTTGAATATACATACCTTGATATTTGGATTTTAGAAATGTTCCATTTAAGAACACACATATCTTGATATTTGGAGTAGCTGTAACTGTGTGTGAAAGGGGAAGAGAGAAGGGGCATAAACAAAAGGAGAACATAATGGTAAAATGAGAAAGAAATGGATAAAAAATAACCCAAGTGGATGAAAGGACCTATAAAAAACTTTCACTAAACTAGAGACCTAAAAAAACTTGAAAAATGTTAGGGACCTAAAAGACCTAAAAATAATAAAGAAGTGACTTATCTCGTAATTAATTTCCTCATATAAAAAAATAAAAGGAAAATATTCTGACTCAATCATTTTTACGGTCCAAAACACTGACCATATATATTTTATTTTTTTAAAAAATAGTAAACATCAACTAGATGTATATGTTTTGATGCTGTATATGTTTTGATGAAAAATATATATTGCTCAATTTCAAGTTTAATAAACTCATTTTTAATAAGTGTCAATTTTTTTAATGAGATATATGTATCGTCTAACGATGCATATGGATGTATATGAAACTATATTTTGTATTGTAAAAAGGACTGAGTGTAACAACACTCATAATAAAAATTAATTAGGGGTCCCTATGATCATCCATCTATTATTTTTAGGTCCCCAAAAATTTTTAAGTTTTTTTAGGTCCCTATGGCATTGAAAAATTATCTTTAGGTCCCTCCGGCCGTATGTTGTTCAAAAATACAGAAAATGATCTCGCCAATTATGCGAAGTATTGGAGAGTGTTAAACTGGAGGTATTTAATAATATAATAGGGAGTGTTTACAGTCTACTGAAATAATTGACAGAGACATTTTATGTGAAAGTTAACAATGAACTGTGGAGTATTAACAATGTACTGAAGATACTTAAAAATGTATTGAAAAGTGTTAACAGTGTACTAAAGTAATTGTGCAGGAGCATTTTTGATATTTTTGAAAAACATCCGACTGGAGGGAGTTAAAGATAATTTTTCATCATTTTAGGGACCTAAAAATAACTTAAATTTTTATAAGGGACCCCTAACAAAGTTTCCTATAAAATTAAAATAAACGACAAAAATCAGTTTAAAGTCTCCAACAACACAAGACCACTTGACCTCCATCATATTTTCTAAAATACATTATAAAAAAAACCCCTCCCTTTTAAAGAACAAAGCGTAAAACATACATTAAAATACCCCCCACCCTCCACAACCCCCAATCAAGCGAATCTCTAATTGAAATTATAGGATCCTCTTTAATTGATTCTTTTGGCACATTGTGATATTTTGAACCATTAAATGGACCAATTCGAAAACAATTAGATGATGACAAAAGAATCAAAGATTGACATTCCTTATTTCAATATAACAACGTACCTACAGTCCCTTGATGTTGAATAAATGATGGAATCTTATCCTTCAAATAAACAGAATTGATATTTGTGCGATCCGATACATTATCGTGGATCAATCCTAAACCTGCGATATCCTTCCTCTTTCCAATATACAAAATAACGGACTTGCATAACTCAATTCTTATTAAAATACCCCCCACCCTCCACAACCCCCAATCAAGCCCTTCCCTTTTTTATTACCCAAGTTGGTACATGTCCTTGTAAAAATAAAAAAAAAAGTACAGCCACATAAGCCACATTTAATTTTCTAAAAGAAGTAAATAAAATTAAAAAAAATGAAAAAATGAAAATGAACCAGAGGTGATGATAGTTAGATAGTACGAATACATTACGGCAGAGAAGTCAAAAAAAAAGAAAGAAAAAAAGTGAATATCGGCGATGGCCAAACATGGAAACCCGAATGTCACAAATTTCCATAAATGGAAATGACCCTCCAAGACGGCCGGGGCTCCTCAGTCGTCCATTCCCCCCCCCATTCAACGGTGGTCCCTTCCCTTTCGGTGGAATCTGTTACAGCTATGATTCCATCCTTTAAAGCGCATCCGTCCAATCGCTGCGGTCCAAAAACGCTCATGATAAGGACGCTGTGGTCTGGGGTCGTGCCACGTGGCTTATCATGCTATCCCCATTCAAGGAACAGTTTTTGTTTGGCTCATCAGATAAGATGTGTGGATTCTCTTAAAACTTTTTCTTTTTTAAGTGTGTGATTAGTAAGTATTCTTTTGAATTTTGAAGGGAAGTTTGTGTGTGACATTAGGTGAAGCTTCTCCATGGTTCTGGTAGGTATCTTTTGATTGGACGGCCGTGATTGTGATACCCTTTTTTGTCCCTTTTGGGTGTTGGGTTGTTGTCAGATGGCTGCAATTTGGTTCGGATTCAACTTTAAACTGATTGGCTGAAATGATTTTTATGTGAATTGAGTTTTAAAATTGGGTTTCGAATTCGGATTTGATTGAGTTTAGATTGACATCATCATTGACAAACCGATACAACCTGAACCTGTAGTAGACATCCTTATGATACTTTAAATAGACCATGGGTTATTGATACTTGATTTTTTACTCTAAATCTTTACCATTGGATCATAATATAATTTTTTTTATGGATTTTAGATTGTTTTAGTAGGTGATTAAAATTTGTGAAATATGTATTTTTTTTTGTTAAAAATATATACCTTTGGTTTTGGGATTTGTTTTAGTGAGCTAGGCTTGAAAATATGGTTCAGTGGGTTGATTCGAGTTACTACGGGTTGAGTTCGAGTTAGAATTTTTGCCTCGTCGGGTTAAAATTCAAATTGGGTCAGATTAGGGTTGAATACTTTGAACTTCAGGTTGGGGGTCAACCCAACTGGCCCAAGTTGCAGCTCTAGTTGTGAGCATGAGACCACTTACACTTTCATAATTTTGATTCATTTGCAATCCTAGTTGTGAGCATGAGACTAATGACGCTTTCATAATTTTGATTCAAGAAAAGAATATCTTCTTATAGAAAGAAAATCATGTTTGGATTGTCTCACAATGAATACATGAATGAAAATATTTTAAATGTAATTTTCTGGATGTTCCAATAGAAATAAAATGAGAATGAAGACCAATAACATTGTCTTGGATCATAAATTATTTTAAAAAAAATGTATTTATTCTCCATTCAAATTGTATATTCTTATCCCATACGCCAATGTCATGTACTTATGAGAAAAAAAAGTGCTTCCCAGTTCACTTAAGTGTACAAAAAGAAGAAACATAAGAATCTAAATGTATTTAAATTCAATAAAGAGATAATTTTATTTTCATTTAATGAAAGAGATTTGGAGCAACTCACATACTTTACGAATAGAAATAAAGGATTTTATTTTTATTTTTAAATTTTATCAAAATGTTTCTTATATAATGTATAGATTTGCAGATTCATTTTTTAAAGTGCATTCATACTTGCCTTGTGGGTGATCCAGTTTGTGTTTTGTAAGATATTGAGAGTGTGGGACATGCAGTTACTATTATGAGCCTTTTTCATAATATATAATAAAAATATTTCTTATAGTAAGCGAATTATATACTCTATTAATTATCTTAATTGATCTCTGGTGTGCCTAGTTTTTCTCTAAACAGATTTTGTTTTTGTTTTTTTATTATATATATAAAAAATCAAACTCACAAGCTGGAACAAGTTTGGCATTGCAAAATATGACACGAAGTTTGGGTATTGTTTATCTCATCTTCTGTTCTAGAGTTTTGATTAACTTGACAGGTCAAAACATCTTGTTGTTTTTACATTGTTGTCTTATGTGGGTGACCATTTAAGATAATAAAAACTGATGTCAGAATGAACATCTATCTTCTCTATATCTAATATTATATTTTCAGGTGGAGCCTTGGGTGGTCGGGCCAGCTTGGGTCACGTGGATGCTACAGTGCCATGGAAAAAGAACTTCATATTTATCCATTATTTTTAAATAGAATAGTTTGCAAAAAGAACCCCTGTTGAGTATCTTTTATAAACCCTCTTAATTCTTTCCCTTAATATGTTCAAATAAATGTCTTAATCTAATTTACAAAAAGAAAAAAGGCCTTTGATTTGAGAAGATATTTCCCTTATATATATAAAATGAATTATATGGTCTCAAAAATCAATTAAACCAGATATAGGGTTTTAATGTAAATAACCAAAAAAGGAAATTTTTAATGCTGTTTTTTACTTTTAAATATTTTTTGTTGGATGATGAGAGGTGAAAAATAAGAGAGAGAGAGGGGAGAACCAATCAATCAGTCAAAATAACAAAAAGATGAAGATGGGATTTGTTAACCGCCTCAGCCACAATCGCATCCGTGGTTTGCTCTAACAGATTCTCCTCATTTTATTCTTTTTAATATTTATATATATATATATATATATATATATATATTAATTTTCTCTCATCTTCTCTATAAATAGAGGTTTGGGTAGTGCTTGGTAGATCACACAAAACCCATGTTTCATTTCTTTTCTCCTCTTCCCTTTCTCATCTTTTCATGCCCTCTCCCTCTCTCTCTCTCTCTCAATATTTTCTTTCTTTTTTTGTTTTCATTATTTTTTAAAGATAGAAAGAGAAGGGGTAAATGGTGATGTTGTTGACAGAAGATAGAGAGCACAGATGATGAGATGCATGAAAAATGTGAGGAGTTGATGATGATGACGATGAGAAGTTTATGTGGCATCTCACTCCTTTGTGCTCTCTAGCCTTCTGTCATCACCTTCAGCCCACTCTCCTAAGAGTTTATACTTAAGTCTCTTAACTGATAATTGTGTTTTTTTTTTGTGTTTTTTCATTTTTTTTGTTGTAGATCTGGATCTATGAGAATCCAGGAGAACTTGATGAATCTAGGGTTGGGCTTGGAGTGGATCTTTAAACCCTAGTTCTTTCTCAACTCGGTTAGTGGTCATCTTTTTATTGGGATTTTCCATTGATTTTGATTTTTTTTTTTTGTGATGACAATCACCCACACAAATCATGTGCATCTGAAATTCAAACATCAGACATGTGGAGAGCAAACTCATGTTCTAACCAAAGAGTCAATCATATGTGGTTTAACTGATTTTAATCTTGATTTATGTATAAATCATGGTTCTAGAGTTTGTTTTCATCGCATAGTTTGTGTTATTTTTTTTTTGTTCTCAAAACATTTTTTAAAAAAGAAAAAGTTTTGTAGATTTTTTTTCTTTCATGAAAGTAATTTCAGGGATCTTGAGATGTGGATATGATGTTATGACATAAATTGTTAGTGGATGATGGGTTTACTTAGAAAACATTCAAATTATATATTACACTTAAATTGTGTTTGAAGTAAAGATTTATTGACCAAGAAGAATTTATTTAGTTTAGTATATACAAATTGTTTTACAATCTTCACATGACACCTATTGATGTTTGCTGGTTGGTTTATGTGATTATTTGGTTTGTTTCTTAAGTTCTTGACTAGATGTTACATGTTTGTCTATAGATTGGCAATGCATATATATATATATATCTTTATTTAAATTGATTTAAATTTACATATTACTTAAGAATGTTGAATTACTTAAATTTGACATAGATACTCAGTTGAATAAAATTATGTTTTCTTAATTTTTTTACCTCTAATTATATTGCTTATTCTATCTTATAAGAACTCTTATAAGTTAATTGTGTATTATACTTTGATTGAACCAGTTCTTCTTAGATCATTCATGTGTTGTGGGGCAAATACTAGCTCTTGATTCTTCTTGTTTTGTAAGTTGAATTTCTCTACTCCATAAAATTAAATTCCCCCATTTATACCTTAATAATCCAATCCCTTCTTACCAAGAAGAGCAATGGGCATCACATGTTTATTTGTTTTTTTTTGGGTGGGGTGAATTTAAATAGATTGCATTACATGTTAGTGAATGTGGAAATTAAGTGGTGATTCTGTGCATTGGGGTTTTGTTTTCACAACAAAACATGGATATATTAAGCTAATAAAGTATCTAAGAGTGTATTTAAAGTGATGAAGCATGATTGTTAGTAATACCAAGAATCATGAGAATCAATTGGTTTTGTTCCCATGGTTTGGTGGTCTAGGGAGGAAAGATTCGTGATGATCTAAGGTCATGGCATGATTGGCATCACTGGAAAGCCCTGGAAAAAGCATAGCAAATGCAATTATTCTTCCTTTCTATGGCTCAAGGTAGACATACTTTATGTGATGGGGCATGAAAAGCTTTTAATTCAGAGAATGTGCTTTATTCATAAATTTTGAAGACATAATGCTTTAATCATTTATCACGTTAAATTGCATGGCACTAAGGAGGTACATCAATCTTTCCATGGTGAATAACATCATGATTAAATTAAGTCTTTCTATTGCTTATCTTTCATTATTGTGTTATTATGCTTATACAAGAAGCTTTTTTTCTCTTCAGTTTCTATTGTACAAATGATTTATATTGCCTTGTGTTAGCATGTAGATGTTTACAAAATGCTTGGATTGCTATTTTTTATATTGATATTAGTAATTTAGGAGGTGTTAATCAGTTTATATATGTCATCATTGAATGTGTAGTTTATATATGCAATCAAGTCTTCTACTCTTCTTACTCAACTTCATTTTCTTCTTTAAACCTTCTCCTCCTCTGATGGAAGAAAAAATATCATGAACTTTGATGCTATACATGAATTGTAAGTGTTTTGTGCTTTCTATGTAGATGCATCATTTCAATGTTGTTTTTTTTTAAAAATGCATGAGTTCAAGTCAACAGTAGTTTAAATCTTGGAATGCTCATTGAAGTTTTGGTTAGAGCTGACATAACTTGTGTACAATAAAATAGAGAAGGAATAATAAGAAAGTTCAATTGAAATCTTTGACTAACAGAGATATTATTCCAAGAATTATTAAACTCTTGAAAGCAGGATACCCTAGATTTCCATGTGCAAATCTCTCAACATGTTATCTTGTCACTGGTGTTGTGGTGGGTTGGTTAGCATTGAATCCTTTTTTCTTCAACTTTAACATGCTGACGCATCAATAAAAATTTCCTAACCTTTTGAAAGGTCACAAAAGTGATTTATTCCTTGTTTTGATTTTCTTATTGAAATTGTGACAAATCCTGGGTGGGCTTCTTGGCCAAAGCCATAGGTTTGCTACTCGCATGTCTCTAGTTCAAATCCCCCTGAGTTACTTGATGAACAATGTTTGTAAATGATTCTGTGCATCTAGGGTCTTCCAACTAATGTTGGACTCCTAATCTCCAATAAACCACAATACTAAACAAACACTAATCTTTTGGTTTGACCCACGAATCTCCAACTTCTATTTCAAATTTAAACTTCTTTGAGTCATTGAGTTATTGATTTTGCAAAAGGGGCATTGTTTTGTAGATTGTATTCCATGGACCATATCCTTGACAAACCTTTTTGTTCTTGCATTCTTCTGATCTCTCCCCATAGGCAGTACATTCAAGTTTATATTTTTTAAAGTTCTATCGATGATTGTATGACAAAGTGCAATCATGTACTTAAGGAATATAAGATTGTACTACACAGATTACTGCATTGGATTGTCAACAGTTGATTGTACTACTCCCTCTATCCATGATGTATCTTTTGCTAGCTCCAATACTTGAATCTCTTGTTTAGTGTATCACCTTAATTTCATTTGCACTTTGAATATGTTTGAATATCTTTCTTTGTTTTCCTTTTATTGGCTGATTCCTATAGATCCTACCTTTGCATAATGATGCTGATATTCATGAGATTTTATTACTTTGCAACAGGTAAATATACAAGTTTTGTCTACATATGTCTCCATTTCACTTCTTGAGTATTAAACAACTAAATTAATCGAGATGAGATTTACAGAAAAAAACTGTCAGAATCTCACATGCTAAGACATATGAGGTTGGTGTGTCAAACGAGGCGGGATCTCATCCCATAGTTAATTTAATCTAGAAAACCACCATGCCATCCCTCCTAGAAAATGCAAAAATCTTTGAAGTGAATGCCTCGATACAAGAACACTGTTGCATCAATTTGGCACATGGCCTTGGCACGCCGGTCACTGTTTCCCAGTTCATGCATATATTTAGGTTCATGCTTGGCATAATATGGCAAAGAAGGGGAAAAAAAATTGAAAGCGTGGCATAGGTTTGGACCTAGAAAACTATCCCTTTTTGGCATTGGGTGGACCAAGTTTAGCATTCTTAATACATCCCCCCATATGGGATACTTAGGATTTGTTTGCATATAATATATGTTTGTCATATGGTGGTCTTCTTCCCTTGTATGGAAACTTTAACATCACTGTTTAGGGCTTGATGCCTGGTCAATCTTTTGCATAGAAAGGTCAAAACTGTTTCAAATGGAGGGTGAGAGATCCAATTCCATTGAACACAACCCCATTTTGGAAAGTGAAAAACCAATGATGATTCAGAGACATGGAACCTGGTCAGTAGTGCTTGCAAACTTGCTTGTCTTTTAGGTTTGTCTCCACACAGTCACTTTTTTTTTTGGGTGCATGGAATGATTTGAAAGCCAGATGTGTTGCACCCTTTCAATGGATTTTGGGTCAGCGGGTGTTTGAATCTGGATGGATTCTGGGACTGGAAAGTCAATTCCCTGTTATACATGACTATGCACTTTTATTTATTTATTTATTTATTTACACAAAATCCCAATCCCCCATGTGGTCATCTGGGCCATCTGGGTATAGAATAATTATATAGGGGACAGAAGAAGTGATTATATGATTTTGTTTTGTTGTTATATTTAAATATTGTGATTGTCATGTTAGAGTATACTTAATACTTTTGATCATATAATCATGAATAAACTATATTTTCTTCTCAAGTTATTCCTGTTGATATTTATTTTAGTTTATCAGGGTATAAATATTGAAGTTTATTGATGATAAGCAAAACTTTTTTTTTAGGATTATACTTCTTTTTCCCTCATACATATTCTTATATTTGTGAAACAAATATGGGCTAAATGGTCCTTAGTAGTCATAACACAACGATTCAGGATTTATTTGTGTTGT